>JADBJO010002917.1:67500-70000 GCA_016801955.1 Conus betulinus | reverse complement strand
GATAAACTAAGATTTATTTTTAAGTGATGTTAATTTGAAAGTGCGTGTAGGAGAGTATTTATTCCATTTCTCTGTGTGTGTGTGTGTGTGTGTGTGTGTGTGTGTGTGTGTGTGAGAGAGAGAGAGAGAGACAGAGAGAGAGAGAGAGAAAAAGAGCGTAAAGGGAGGTAATTACCTTATATTTCGGAATCTGAATTCTGAATAGTAGTCAGTGTTGCTTCCCTTGAATTGCATCGCCCACCAACGCACCCCCCCCCCCCCCCCCCCCCCCCCCCCCCCCCCCCCCTCCCCAGTGGAGCCTTACATGCCACGAGGGAGAGCTCAGAATGGTATTGAATGCCTTTGTCCACATGCACGCCGACCATGATTTCCACCAATACACTGTCGCTATATTCTACACACACTATGGGAGATAACAGGACCAGCGATTCGCTTAGCATCGTGTTCATCAGGCTTGGCACCTGGCTCCTGCATGGTTCCTGACAGAACAGGAGCACCGCCACATGAACACACAAACAAAAACAAACAAAACGAAGGAACAAGCAAAGTCATAATAACGTGCTGTAAGTTTTTTTTTTTTTTTTTTTTCTTTTGCTGTACCAACCTCTGCGCCACCTCAGGCAGTGCACCCACGCCGCTCATTCCGACACCCCGTCCACAGCCACAGCCCGGTCGGCCCCGCCGCAACCCCGGCACCGGCGATCCGCAGGGAGCAGTCAGTGTCAAGTCGTCAAGAGGCAACCCACCGGAGGAGACACTGCACTGCTGCCGAATCACTTCGGTGGTGTTCAGTAGCGCCTGTTCTGATCCAACATATGCAGGACAGCACCTACTACTCAGCCCCCTACTGACGACAATAATTGCTTAGTCGAGGAGCCGTCGTGTGTGAGCTCTCCCTCCGGAGGGCGCCACCACGTCCGTCCAACGACAGCCCCCATGGACTCACCGATACCGGTGACCCTGACAGAATCAAACCAAGGCCACAGACGTGGACAGGACATTGAAATGAGGTCACAATGAAAGCAGGGCATGAAGGGCCACAGAACTTGAGACCTTTTTTTTTTATGCTGATCGATGAGAATGAGGATGATTAAGATGATGCTACGGATTTCCATTTCGGTCTGAGACTATATGACAGGGCTGTACTTTGCGCTTCCTTTCATAATATATCCCGGCGTCAACCAGGCCGAGAGATACAGGCACCTGCAGTGTTGGTCAGGAAATTTGAGCAACACTCACAGAAACGCATCCATTAAGTGGATGAAACTCGACTGTGTGTGGTCCCAGTCTTCCCAACTGAGTCCGCAGCAAACTCAACTCTGGGTAGGAGCCGGTCGGGGCAGAAAAAACCCACATGAACGTGTTCTAAGTTCGGCACTTCCTCTTTCAAATGAATCAAGTGTTTCTAGTAAAACAGCGCGGGAGACAGACACTACTCCGTCAAGGAGAAGGCAGGTATGATCAATAACTTGACAGACCCGTCTCAGACGGAGCATTAGCGTCAGAATCCAAATCCAACGTCAGCAGCATACGTCAAATGATGCAGTTCTTATCGATCACTGTGCGCTGCTTGCACTGGCAGATATGCGACAGATGTGGTGCTGCTCAGTCACTGGCAGATAATGTGGTGCTGCTCAGTCACTGGCAGATATGCGACAGACGTGGTGCCGCTCAGTCACTGGCAGATAATGTGGTGCTGCTCAGTCACTGGCAGATAATGTGTGCTGCTCAGTCACTGGCAGATATGCGACAGACGTGGTGCCGCTCAGTCACTGGGCAGATAATGTGGTGCCGCTCAGTCACTGGCAGATAATGTGGGGCTGCTCAGTCACTGGCAGATATGCGACAGATGTGGTGCCGCTCAGTCACTGGCAGATAATGTGGGGCTGCTCAGTCGCTGGCAGATATGCGACAGATGTGGTGCCGCTCAGTCACTGGCAGATATGCGACAGACGTGGTGCTGCTCAGTCTAAAATCGTCTGCTTTTTGTGTATTTGGAAAGTTTCGTCCAGCATTCTATCCAAGGCATGTCTCGTTCGCGGTTCACGGTGCATGAGTGGATGCTCAGACGGCCCTGGTTTACTGTATAATTATGATTCACGTGCACTGTCTTTGTCGTTTCAATAGGTGGTAATTTTTTAAAAACTTCTGCCGCTTGGTTATGAGAGTGGCGCCCCTTTGTTACCATGACTGAGTTCTCTCCTGACCAATGGAGTCAGGCATCAAACACGCACCAGCCTTGCCCCCACACACAACGTCACAGCAGCGGCGCTAACCTGACAGGTAAGAAAAACCACTGGTCACCAACTGCAGCCACGTCCGTACACCTCACCTCACAAATCTCGCTAAAATCCGTGTGGGTTCAACGTGACGTGACTTGCAGGCGGAAACTGAAACCAGCTTCAGAGAAAATTTACAGTTCCACCGAGCGAAAGAGACGAAAAGAAAAAAAAAAAAAAAAAAAAAAAAAAAAAAAAATAAAAATAAAATAAAATAAAAA
>JADBJO010002917.1:35000-57500 GCA_016801955.1 Conus betulinus | reverse complement strand
CATCGTTCCCATCAATATTAACAGGAAAGAACGTTTGGAAACAATTTGTGATCGATATTACACGCATACCCGGTTTGTTGATTGGAACACAATTCTATATGGAACGAAATCATCAAAATATGAACACATCGAATCATGAAAGATCATGCTTAGGGATGTCATCTGACGATTTTTAGTATACATCACGCACGCCAGGGGGTTAAAACCAAATGATTAATCAAACATTTTCTGCAACATTGCTGTTAGAGACCTACATATACATTAAAAAAAAAAAAAAAAAAAAGAGGAAGAAAAAGGGTACAAGCATATCCCAGTTTGTTTTTACAGTACTAAATGCAAGCTTCTAAAAACTGAAATACAAAAAGATAATTCATATTCACTTATGTAGCCCATGGACTGCGTTTTGAACAGTTCACGTTTTACAGATAGTGGAGTATCGATAAACGACACGAGAAACGTTCGCTTTTTTTTTTTTTTTTTTTTTTTTTTTTTCTCTCTCTCTCTCTAAGTAATCACCGCAAATACGTCATCGTCAATTCTAACCCGTGCCAAGGAGCTGGAGCACTTTTTGTTGGTGGTGATTTTCTTTTCTTTTTTTTTCTGAAACATCAAGCACAACCATCGAATGGCCAACACACCATTGCAATGCATGATCACATCCGTTTGAACTCTCTACTACGTCACTGGTAGGAGTGACGTAGGGAATTCAATGTCAATGACGTCGATAGCATGCCTTATCATCTCAAGTCATAATCATGACATTCTCTGATGGGCGTGGGAAAAAAAAAACGATAGAGGAAGGCCAAATCCTTTAATAAACTTACGACAGCAGAAGGCTAAATACTTTAAAAACCTTATGATACAGGAAGGCTAAATACTTTAAAACCTTACGATAACAGAAGGCTAAATACTTTAAAACGTTACGACAGCTGAAGGGTGAATACTTTAAAACCCTTCGACAGCAGAAGCTAAATACTTTAAAACCTTACAACAGCAGAAGGCTAAATACTTTAAAACCTTACGATAACAGAAGGCTAAATACTTTTAAATCTTACGACAGCTGAAAGCTAAATACTTTAAAGCCTTACGATAGAGGAAGGCTGATGACTTTGTCATGCTTTAGCAATGAATGTCCTTCTCATGGGCGGATCAGTTCGAACAGGAAGGAGGAGGGGGGGGGGGTCCAAAGGATGATCAGCGAGTCCCTCCTCAGTGGGCTTATAAGGGTACAACGTGCCCCAGAGAGCCAGTTTGGGCCTGTCAAAGGGTGGGGTGGGGGATGGGGGTGGATTCCCCACTCCCATCACCCTCCCTCCCGTCCCTCACTTCTTTCTCCCCCCCTCCCCCCCCCCCCCCCCCCCCCCCCCCCCCCCCTGTCCCGCTGTCGTTTAGTTCTGTCTGCTACCAATCTGCCTAAGAACAGGCAATCGGCGTTTAAGGGGTTAAAACCGGTAGATAAGGTCGCTGAATTACGGGGCTGCCTTGTAACGATAATTTGGTCTTTTTAACGCGGAGTGGGGGTGGGGTAGGGTGGGGCAGTATTGGGGGTATGGGTGGGTGGGTATGGGGAGGCGGGGGGTTGATAGTTTTCCTCTTATCACAAGACTTTAAACAGTTCAGCCAGTCCGTCTTCTTCTTTGTTCCTCAGACTAAGAAAGCTTACGGATTCACTACATCATCATCGTCGTCGTCGTCGTCATCATTATCATTTTTATCGTCATTAAAGTTGTTATTGTTATCGTTATCATTTTGTTATCATTATTATTATTATTAGATCATCATCATCGTCATCATTGTTATCATTATTATTATTACTCCTCAGATTAGAGTTCACAAGTTCACGACTGATTTTCATCATGATTATTAATTATCATTACCATTATCATTACTATGAATCAATCAATGACCAAATTACTTAATGAACTTTGTCCTTCTTTCTTTTTTTTCTTCCTGTACGACTGTTTCTAATACCACTATTCAAGTCGCACCAAATTCTGAACTTTCAGACCGCAAAAGAAAATCGTCTAGTGACGCCATCATGACGTCTAGTGACGCCATCATGACGATACTTGGCTCTGTTCCTATACGCACGACCTTTGAGGTCGCCATCCATGATCATCGGGCTGCGCGTAGATCGGCAGCACCAGGGTTCGGAGAGGAGATAAGGAATCCCCGCTCAATCACATGCTCTTGCAACTGTCAGGTTTCGAGCAAAGGGAGGTAACCATAACAGCTCTCACGAGATGGAAATCGATTTACGGTTCGTTGACCGATACAACTCATGGCCGTCATATATCAGAATTGACAATTCTTTAGCAATAAACAGATCTTTGTGATTTTTTTTAGGAACAAAAAACCCCGCCGAATGTCGACTTCCCAGCATATGCAAAACTACTTTAAAGCTCGCTAGACTTAATCATCTCTCTCGATTGAGCACCATTGAGTTTTTCAAGGTTAGGGTTGGGGGGGGGGGGGGGGGGGGGGGGGGGGGGGGGGGGGGGGGGGGGGGGGGGGAGTTCTCTCCCTTTGAGGAAAAGACCGCTAGATTTAGACGATAATCCTCACATTGTAGCAACGGCACGATCTTGCAAGAAGATCGTAGAACGGCGAGCTCCATTCATTTTAAAAACAAACCAGGAATCGCCGTTAACTCCAGAAGATTTCGCATGCGTTAACGTTTCGTTCGGCTGAGAACAGTTGTGACAGCCGCATCCGTTTCAGATTGCCGCATCCATTTACAAGAATACCGCAGTCTAACAATCCTTTGGAAGTGTTTAGTCAGTCAGTCAAAGGCCTGTGTGTGTGTGTGGTGTGTGTGTGTGTGTGTGTGTGTGAACTCCCTTCAGTTATGGTTAGAAAACAACCTAATTCCACTTCGGTTTAAGGTCCACACATACCCTCCTTTTTTTTTTTTTTTTTTTTTTAAACTTCTAAACTCCGTACAGTTCAAAATGCACTAAGATGTTTATAACTTGGTTTGATTTCTTTTAAGAGACGAGGCAGGATAGACAGAGAGATTTCTTATTGCTGTTGTCTTCAGCGCGATACAGAGGGAGAGTTATCGTTACTGTTTCTGTTTTCAAATCTCTAAGAGGACGTGTGTATCACGGTGTCAGTATTACCATAGCCTAGCCGCTAAACTTAGAAGGCTCTTGAAGGGCTGTAATCAATGTATCTAAACAGTTTTAATTTTCGGCTTAAATTGTGAACACCCACGTCGTAAAACTTCGATTCTGACCTTCCTCAAGGAAGTTGAGTGTCTGCGTCGTTTGGTTTGATTGTCTGTCTGTTTGTCTGTCCGTCTGCCTATCACATAGTTGTCAATCTTCTGAAATCAAAATTCGAGAACCAGGTAAAGGGGTTAGGTGGGTTGAAGAGGAACGAAGCAAATAGAAAAAATCACTATGACGAAGTAAAAAAAAATTTCGTTCGGCGGCATAGTAATTTTTTCTTTTAAAGTATTTCGTTTGGCGGCATAGTAATTTTTTCTTTTAAAAACATTTCGTTTGGCGGCATAGCAATTTTTTCTTTTTTTAAAAATATTTCGTTTGGCGGCATAGCAAATTTTTTCTTTTTAAAAATATTTCGTTTGGCGGCATAGTAATTTTTTCTCTTCGAAGTTTGTTTCAGTTTCCGCCTGCAGTCATCTCCCTTGGAAAGTGAAGAGGCAGAAGTTCGGCGTTTGACCCAAAGCAGTTCTGTAACGCTCTTTACGTTTCGGCTGTCAATTAATAAATGTGAAGTTTAAAAAGGAAAAAGACTTTTCCATTCATATAATTATCGTCAACATCCACATAACATCATTTGGGATTCATTCTGGAATACAGTGTATCGTTCTTAACAGTAATAATAGTAATGATGATGATAATAATAATGATAATAATAACAACAACAACGAAAAACAACAACAACAACAACAACAACAACAACAATAATAATAATAATAATATCTACCCCAAAACTCAACAGTGTATTTGGTCCCCCCCCCCCCCCCCCCCCCCTCCCCCCCCCCCCCCCCCCCCCCCCCCCCCGCCCCTGAATTCAGGGTTTTGAAAATAATTTCTAAACCAGCGCAATTCCAGAGGAAACAAACAAACAAACAAACAAACAAACAAAATCAGCCTCGGGAGAGTCGGCAGCCATGCCGGAAGCAAGAATCGGAAAAAAAAAAAACCACCCAACAAAAAAAAACTCCCTGAACCGATTTTGACGGCACTTGAAAGGGGCGACGTGTAACCCGGGGGCAAAAATGTTAGAATTTGAAGCGGATCCGTTGTCTGATCCGGATGAAAAAGGTGGATCCGGGATCCGTTCGATCTTGGCGGAAGTCTGCGCTCTCCCGAATACCTTGACTACTGTTTCTTTTTTCTTCTTTCTCTTCATAAATCTTATCGGAACAAGCTTGAGGTCAGGGTTCGAAGAGCTAAACTGAGGAATAAATCGTGAACACATTTAACGTTCCAAAGCACCAGCGGTAGAATTCGGCTGAGTCAGTCAACGTCTGTCTGAGGTATAATGGTAATATATATTTACATTCACACTCAAAAATTTCATATGGGTATGGGTGTATTGTATAATATGCAGATTACTCAGAGGATACATCGATCACGCGCACCATACACACACACTCGAGAAAAAGGAAGAAAAAAAAGAAAGAAAGAAAGAAAAAGAATAAGAAGAAAAGTAAAACGCGCTTGCGCACCACAGAGAGAGAGAGAGAGAGAGAGAGAGAGAGAGAGAAGAGAGAGAGAGAGAGAGAGAGAGAGAGAGAGAGAGAGAGAGAGAGAGAGTTTCATTAGATCTTCTAAAAGTGTTTCAGAAATATGAGAAAAAAAAAAAAATCTCCTTTCTTCTACTTCACATTTTAATCACTGTACACTCATCACGACAACTAGAAATCTACTATAAGATAAAACTGTGTCAACATAATCAAAAGGTCAATCACCCTTTTCTTGTTTTCAACATTTCATGGCCCAGCTAATCAAAGCACACAGGGGCCTTTTTTCAGGGGCTGCCAGCACGTAGGAATACAAAAAAAAAAGGTTACAGGTTAAAAAAAAAAAGTTAACAGAGAAGAAAGAGAAATGAGACTACACACACACACACACACACACACACACACACACACACACACACACACACACGCACGCACACACACCCCGAGAACAAAGAGAGAAGTTTGATCTGACACCACACTTCAAAAACAATGATTGACATGGTTGCTAAAACTACTGATTTTCTTTTTTTTTCAAAGGGCAGATAAGCGCCAGACATATCCCTTGATTTCGCGCACTCCGCAGATTAGGAAAAAAAGACACATTAAACAAACAACAGACAGACAAACAAAAAAACACCACCTACGAATTATTTTTAAAAAGCTGTCAGGTATAACGTGAACACTGCAGATTAGACTGCTAGACAGCTAGCGTCCACTTTAGACAGTACTACAACTTTCACTACTTATTTAGTCGCCAGACACTACATTAATCAAAACAAAGCAAAACAAAACAAAACAAAACAAAACAAAAAAAACCAGGCTGACTTGCCCTTTATTGTGGTCAGCGTTACCAGAACAAAAAGGGGAGACTGACCCCCACAAAGGCAGAATATAGTTGAGAAAAAAAAAAACGAATAAACCAGTTCATAAAAGACATGTTTGAAAGAGTGTGAAGAGGCAAGAAGAGGTTGTGTGCTTTAAACGAAAACAAAACAAAACAAACAAATCAACGAAAAACTTCTCAGATTAGTAAGAAGTTACCAAGATTGCCTCATCCTTGCAAGTAAAAGTCTAAAACCTATGCTATTTGTTTAAAAAAAAAAAAGACAAAAAAATGAGTTAAAAAACAACCAACCAACCAACCAAAAAAAACACTTGTTATTGGGTAGACCCGAAATAAAACCTAAGCAGGGCACAAAACCATCAACGGAGAGAGAGAGAGAGAGAGAGAGAGAGAGAGAGAGAGAGAGAGAGAGAGAGAGAGAGAGAGAGAGAACACCTTTATGCATGACTGCTTGACCTACGTTAAACTGGAAGACTAGTAATAAGAAAAGAAAGATAGAAAGAAAGAAAGAAGGAAAAGAAAGCATTCTTGAATGGAACTGTAATTCTTTCAGTGCTTGCTGTCCAAGAGCTCCAGGAATGGTCTTTTTTTTTTCAACGCTAGAAAATTTCTCGCTTGTTCTCTCGAAAATATCTGCACCAAAGGCGGATTTGATTCAGTCCAGACAAGGGTGAGGCGACGGAAGGAGGAGGTTACGCACCGCCTGATGTAACACCGTCCCATAAGAAAAAGTGAACCTCTAGCAGTTGAGGGTATGGGACACTTAAGCTTTAACGTTCGAACTCAAACGATTCTCTCGCTGCGTTTTGAATCCAATAGCAAGACACCTACGTCTTAAATGTTAAAAATCAGGGATGGGTTTTTTATCTTAATTAGAATAACGATCCAACAGTAATGTCCCTTGTGATGGATCATGTAATATTACGGTTACTGTAAGGGTCAGCCTCGCTGGTGCTGGTACTACAAAGTGTGAAAAAAAGTAGGAAAAATAACAGACTGGTGGCATTTGTAGTAAAGGAAACGAACATTCTGATGCTTAATCATTGATCAGCTACTGAAGTAAGCGCTGGCAGGGAAAAAATATGACACATTACACACACACACACACACACACACACACACACACACACACACACACACACACACACACACACACACACGCGCGCGCGCGCGCGCGCGCATTTCTTGGCTAGTTCAATTATGACTTGACTATGACACCATGTGTGACTAGACCTACAACACTGGGAGAAAAAAAAACATACAAAACAAACCAAACAACAACAACAACAACAACATAAAAAAAAAACCCCTCCAAACCATGGCAAATGGCCTATGATGAAGAATAATTGCACCTGGTCGTTTGCATGGCCTCACGAACACTATGGCCGCCAAAGACTCCAGCCTACGCTCTGGCTGACAACAAATCGAAAGGACCCCAAAAAGCTCGCCACCCCCCACTGGCAAAACACTCCACATGCTTTTTTTTTCTTTCCTTCTTTCTTTTTCTTTTTTTTTTTTTTTTTTTTTTTTTTTTTTTTTCGCCTCCAAAGTAGTTGACGACGACCTTCCAATACTGGCGAGCTGAGCGACTGCACTCCATCACCGGCTATCATGATGATGACTCTATTGGGAAGATGCACTCAATAAAACAGGAAGAATAATATTGTTCACACCTATGGAAACTGAACAAAAAAAACGGCACTTATTAATTAAGCAAAAAAAAAAAAAAAAAAAAAAAAAAAAAAAAAAAATTAGACCTCTCGAACTTCTCAGAGGATAGAATTAAAAAAAAAATAAAAACAAAAAAAAACAAAAACAAAAAAACCCCAAAAAAAAACAACAAACAAACAAAAAAAAAAAAAAAAAAAAGAAAGAAAGAAAAGAAAGAAAAAAGAAGAACAGGAAAGAAGACCTCTCCAACTTCGCAGAGGATACAATTTAAAAGAAAAAAAAATCACAATTTAAAGAAAACAGAAATAAAGGAAAGGAAAGGAAAGAAAGAAAGAGAACCCTATTTTTCTTACAAAGAGGTGCAGTGACGGGGGATGGCGCGCTAACAGACACGAGTTTGTTGCACAGCATGTTTCCCTTCAACTCTCTAACCCCGTGTGTGTGGACAGAAATGGACAGTCATTCTCCTCTCTTCTCTTTTTTTTTTTTTAGATGTGTATGTTCTCCAAACATTCACATTTCTTTGTGTGAAGCGGGAACACACATATCCACTGCAAATTTTGAGAGGTACATTTTTTTTTTTTACGATGAAAAAAAAAAAATCGTTATTTTTCCCACTGCGTTTGATGCTGTTCAAATATCAAATAACGACCCAGAAGCATGAAAACATTATAATCCTACTAAGCCGTGAAGAGTGATAATATTCAATTATGACTGTGATTCCCGCATTGCAGTTTTCTACGTCTTTGTAAAACAGGTTTTTTTCTTTCTGTTTAAACAGCTGACCGTCCACGCAGTGATACCACCGATACCTATAAGCGCCCTCAGGAATTACGATTAACCGTGTTCATGGATGATAATAATGCATGTTCAGAGTGATCATGGTATTACCGCTGTATATAGGAATGAACAACAGGAAAACGAGTGGATTATAAAGCAGCAATAATTTTGAGCCATCTTTTTTTACAAAAACAGTAATAATCACTGTTTCATGAAAGAAAACGACTTTTTAAAAAAAAAATCCAGTTTTTGTGGACTTTTGAGCCCAGCAGGATTCCGTACTCATCTTTCAATGCCAGTGATAAGAGAGAGTGGAGACACCATCCGATGCTTTGGCCTGACATGACTAGAGCACAACAAACCTTCCATACTGCAGCTACCCCTTTCAACCACAACATGATTCGTCAGATAAGCAGCACACAAAGCATGATTATTAATTATTATGGTGAAGATCCTCTTCTACACAAAAAACAGGCCATAAAGGAACAAAATAACAACAACAACAATCATTAAAGAAAGCAGCACAGTCCGCTGATGTACATGAATTACATTGGTCACTCACGCAAACAAGAAACATTCAAAGGGTGAGAAAGAATGAACATGATGAAAATACTGGTCGTATAATATTCTCAAGCAATCATTCATTAAAGAGAAAACAAAAGTAGACCCCCCCCCAAAAAAAAATCAACAAAACTTTGGCATCTCTTGAATGAATCCCTGAGTTTCTCAAGTTGTGGAACATGAAACTGACATGGACCTGCAAACCTTGCAAGATATTGATGATTCCACGTAAAATGAAAAGAAAAAAAAGGACTTTAGGTACAAAAGGCGCACACGCCTGCACGAACATACACACACGCCCACACCCACACTCACGCACGCATACACGCGCGCGCGCACACACACACAGTATATACAGACTCTCAAAACTATCCTTGAGCCGAAAGAGAACATCTACGTCACTGACTTCGACGAGTTTGTACAAAATGACACATCACATCGGCACACACAAAAAAAATCAAAACAAGCATTTCCTGGCCATTTTCCTTGGCTGTGATTCCAAGTTTATCCTCAAAATTCACACGAGAAAGGGTTTATTCAAAGTACCGACGCCAACCGCTGTGAGCAATGTACAACAACAACATAATTATAAGGGATAATTATGAACAACAGACGTGACGAGTCCCAGTCATCTTTCCTTACCATCTGTATGGAGGTCATAATCATATTCACCCCTCGTCTGTTGGTTCTTTCGTCTGTCTGTTAGAAACGTGACACAGAAACTACCATGCCGATTTGAACGGAACTTGGTGGACCGATGTAAACAGGTCCCAAAATGAACCCGTCATACAATTTTGGTGTGTGTCTGTTTAAACCGATCCAGATTGAGAAAGGCAGATTCAAGATCCGTTCGACAATCCAGAGGCCTACGCTCTCGGAATTGCCTAGCAGGGCAAGGTTTCTTCTAGGATCATTCTGGGGAAAAATCTCGACTGTGGCGAGTTTTTTTTTTTTTTTTTTTTTTTTTGCTATGACCATTTCTAAGAAAGCTCTATCAGCCTGTCAGCGAACCGATTATTCTTGGCACGATTTGTTTCCCTTTGACTAGTTTGGGCGGGATTTTTCTTTATCCCAGACAGAGTTTCCTCCATGATCATTCTATGTAGTATCTCCTGCACGGTCATTCTAAGCAGGATTTTGTCTTTGGATGTTCTTGACAGGGATTTCCCTGTCAGTATGAATGGGTCCTTCTACACATCTCTCTCTCTCTCTCTCTCTCTCTCTCTCTCTCTCTCTCTTGCTGTTTCTCCTCAACGCTTAAAAGCTGGGACAGGAAATCAGTTGGATTTTGCATCACGAGGAACCATTACATGTGTCCTTGAAATGGCATGACCATGTTCCTGAAATGGCATGACCGTGTCCCTGAAATGGTGTGACCATGTTCCGGAAATGGCATGACCGTGCCCCTGAAATGGTATGACCTGTCCCTGAAATGCTATCACCGTGTCCCTGAAATGGTATGACCTATCCCTGAAGTGGTATGACCTGTCCCTTAAGTGGTATGACCTGTACCTGAAATGGTATGACCTATGTACCTGAAATGGTGCGACAGAGACCGTTGTCTCTGTGTTAACCATAGACATGTTTATTAGTGTTTCATACTGAGCGCGCGCGTGCGCGCGCGCGCGCGCGCGTGTGTGTGTATGTGTGTGTGTGTGTGTGTGAATCATCCAGCAGTTTACAAAAAAAAGCAACAACAAGGAAAGTATTGGTAAGTCAAAGACATACAAGCAAAATAAAAAAAAAAAAAATGGCGATGACATGTACAGGAAATCGGGTCAGTGTCACAAGGAATGACATTTTTTTGTCAGAATGATTCAGGAATGCCAGGCTCGTACAATGCCTGTCCATACACACACTGACCAATCAGCCATCCAGCCACGCTGACAATAAATAAGTTTCTACACTTTCCCCCTGCAAACATTTTGAGCGAAAACTTGAGAACGAACCTCATCACATTCATTCAGAATGTTTTTGCGAAGTCACGTAAACTTTGCTGTATATGTTGAAGGTTTTCTTTTCTTTTCTTTCTGTTAATTTTTCATCATCACCGTACTTATACTGGAGCGAAATAAAATTGTGGCGAAATGCACATCCATGCTGACTTTACGAATTTTGATCAGCAGTGATGCACAAATCCCACAAATGGTCAAGAACAGGAGGTCATTTTAAATTCACGAGCGTTCTCAGGAGAGCGTCCTCCTCGCTGGTCTCCGAGCCTTCACCGAAGAGAAGCATCTGCTCCATACACGTCTGTCTGCGTCCAGCCTTTGTCTGCTCCACACACGTCTGTCTGCGTCCAACCTTTGTCTGCTCCACACACGCCCGTGTGTGTGTCAAACCTTTCTTCTTGGGGGGGGTAGAATGACCTCCAGCCAACAACACCTCCAGAAGCAAACAACAGAGGCAAACGTTCAGGTTTTTTTTTATTGATTGATTTTGTTTACTCATTTATCCATTGGGGGGGGGGGGGGGGGGGGGGGGGGGAGGGGTAGGGCAGATGGAGGTGGGGGTGAGGGGAGTGGGTTGGGTGGAAGGGGTGAATTATTATTTTTTTTTTGCTTGTGGAGTGTAAGCGAACAGAGAGAAGAGAACTGTCAATTGTGTGCAGTTCTGCTCATCCTCTTTCATTTGGCTTGCTTTAAAAACAAATCTAAAAAAAAAAAAAAAAAAGTTGGGGTGCGATCAGCAGCCGCCACCTCCTCCACTCCCCAACCTCCCCTTCTCCCTACTCCACCCCCCCCCCACCCCCATCCCCACCCCCATCCACCATGACTACTTTTTTTGGTATTGTTACGTCACATTAAGTTGTTCCAGAAATCTCGAAGCGTACGGAAGCAACCAAACGTAGCCTTTTACATGAATTAGAAGAAAAGAGCTACTACATCTTCACTCACATATTTTATACAGACACTCATTGTGAAGAACATAAGACTGAACGCTTCCTAGAGCCGAATAGGGAGAAGGGGAAGGTGTGTGGGGGGAGGGGGTGGGGGGGGGGGGGGGGGGGGGGGGGGGGGGGGGGGGAAACAGTTGATAGAGGCGGCAGAGGTTGGGGGTGGGAGGGAGGGGCACTGAAAATCGGGTCTCAAAAGCGTCTCAACAGCACATTCGAAGAAGCGAAAAGACGAAACAGGAAACTGTTCCACCGTCTGGTGAGCGTGCTCTCTCCCGCCACCGGAAGTCATACAAGAATTCCCCTTGTCTCAGTTGGGTTTAAAACCACAGATTAACATAATTGAGCAAAAACGTAAAATAAACATGGTTAAAACACAGTTCGTAGTCAACGTCTTTCTCATTTTCCATTTTCTTCTCTCTCTCTCTCTCTCTCTCTCTCTCTCTCTCTCTCTCTCTCTCTCTCTCTCTCTCTTGAGTGGAGACCCAGTCTCATCGCCCGTGAATGTCCACAGAGCAATCTGGGCCGAGGGAGGACAATACGGTCAACCCACGCCCAATCAGTTCACCCTTCTGGTGTGTTCTGTTCAAACCTGCTTGTTGGCAAGTCATTGTCTTCCACTTTCTGGGAGAAAACATGGCAGTAATGAATGGTGATAACATTCACTGGATAATGAAGAGATCAAGAAAAAGGACCTTGTTTCCCCACATTGGTTACTGGAGTTGGATTCAAATCCCACTAACCCCACTCCCATCTCCTCTGGGATCCCGCCTTCAATGGGAAATCTGAAAGTCTGCTGCGAAAGTGAATTGGTGGCAAGAACTGTCACGTTCTTATCCTTTATCCCTGTGGAGACGGTCAATAGAGAGACGTCACTTGCTTCTGTTCTTAGCTTTGGGTGTGTTGTTGCTGGGTTAGAGCGAGAAAGGAAACATAGGTTGCACGAAGAAACAAAGGAATCACTTTTCCCAGTCAGAGAGGAAGATGGTGATTCCTGGATTTGGTCTGGTCGTAATGGAAGAGTTCAAACCATCTCTGGTCGTAATGGAAGAGTTCAAACCATCTCTGGTCGAAAGGGAAGAGTTCAAACCATCTCTGGTCGAAATGGAAGAGTTCAAACCATCTCTGGTCGAAATGGAAGAGACCAAGCCATCGTGTCTCCCTCTAGAAATGGGCGACAGCTTCCTGAGGTCGGGCCGGGCCGAGTCCAAGGTTCACTTGTCTCTGTGAGGGTGGGTGATCATGTGCGTGGTGAACTCCACCTTGTCCTGACACTGGTGGCCGCACTCCTTGCACTTGTAAGGGTTGGTGAAGTCCTCGTGCAGCGACATGTGGATCTTGTACATCTGAAGGTCCTTGAAGCCCAGCTCACAGAAGGGGCACTCGAAGGGGTGCGAAGAATGGGAGACGGGGGGATTGTACATCCCCAGTCTGGGACCCGGGGCAGCAGGGAAACCCAGGGGCTGAGTCTGAGCGTACGTGGAGTGCCTCTCCGGGAACGGCCCTTCCGGGACTTTCTCCTGCAGGTCAAGGGCGGGTCCATCAGACTCATGGGATCGCGGCCATCGGGCACGCCTCGGGACAGCATCATGCTGCCGTGCCAGCTCTGCGAGGTCAGGTGGCCGTGCAGACTCTGGGAGCCCATGGAGGGAGGCAGGGGATCGGCAGGGCGGAGGATGGAATCAGTGGATGTGGTGGGAGACCACCGCCGACCGAAGAAGGTCCCTCCATGCTTTGGGTAGTGGCCGCAATGGGCAGAGAGGTGTGGGCTGGAGTGACGAGGCTTGGCCGAGAACGGCTGACTTCGGCGAGAGCTCGGTTACCCTTCAACAGTGGGTCCAGACCCGAGGTGGAATCGCTGAGAAGCCTCAGAGCCAGCTCTGCGCCACGACGTACAGAAGGTGGGGCCTCCTCTCTGCGACCTTTGAAGATGGCCTCTAGCATCTGGGTTCGCTCTTCCTCGGTAGAAGCCGGTGTTTCCTCCAGACTGTCGGCCTGGATGAGGGGCGGTGGTGGGCCGTGTTCATGGTAGGTAGGCTCTGGCTCGTCCATGGCCGGGTCTGAATTCTCAGGATCTGACATATGGGGGGTTGGGGGTGTCTGTGGGTCTGGATCAATGTCCTCGTGACTGTCACTGTTCAGCAGCTGGATGTTCTTCTGCAGCTGACGGAAAGATTCGGCGTCGAACTCAGAGCCTATTGCGCCCTGATTGCCCTGTTCTTTCATGCTCCTGTTCAACTGCTCTGTCACGCTCTGGTTGATCTGCTCTGTTGAGCTCTGGTTCATCTGCTCTGTTGTGCTCTGGTTCATTTCTTCTGTTATGCTGTGGTTCATGTGGTCGGTCACGCTCTGGTCCATTTGCTCTGTCATACTCTGGTTCATCTGTTCAGCTTCACCCTGACTGATCTGGTCCGATCCACTCTGGTTCGTCTTATCTGATATGCCTTGACTCTTTGGCTCTGTGGCAGCTTCCTTTTCCATGGGCTGGGTCTTCTGTTCCGATGCCTCCATCTGAGAAGCATGGTCGAATACTTCAGGCTCATCTTGAGTAGCGTCTGCCATTACTCTCTCTGGGCTGTAGGTGTGCATGCTGTCGTCTCCATCAGGGGACATGGCTACCCGCTGCTGCTGCTGCTGCTGCTCTAGGCGTCGGAGGTAGTCCAGTCTGTAAGCCTTGCCCTTGCGAGAGCGTTTGCGAGGCTGGAGGTCCTCAGCTGTGGAGAGAGAGGAGTGTCTTCGCAGGAGTTAGTGAGCCCGCCCTCTGCGCGGGGCCTCTTCTGGCTTTCTGTGCTGGTGGAGACGGCGTGGGGGGGAGGTCCTGCTGGGAAGAGGAGGGCGGCGGCGAGGCGTGCTCCTCTTGAGGCGGAGACGTGGTGGTTTTGTAGCTGAGGTCCAGAGCTCCACTTCCGTTCTCTTGCAGAGTTTCCTGTGTGGCCCTGGCTGCGATGTCGGCCGCAAGAGAGGCTGCAGCAGCCGGCATTGACATCTGTGGCGCTGTCGATGAGGCAGCCCCGTACTTCAGCGTCATTTGACGGATAATGTCCGCGCCATCCTGAGGCATGTCAGGGTCGTCCTGCTCCTGCGATGTAGCTCCTCTCTCGGCATCATTGTCCCTGGCTTCTCCATACATACTGTCCATCTCTCCCATCCTTGCCGTGTCTGAAAACATGTGATTCTTCCGGGCCCAGAGAGCAGAGCTGTAGCGGTCGATCATTTCCGAACGGGTCTTGAAGGGCGCGGAGCCTGTGGGGATGGTATTGCGTCTGGGGTAGGCTTCCGCGTTCATTTCTTGTGGGCAGTCTTGGGGATCAGAGGCGGGAGGGGCAGACATGCGTCGCGCCTGTATCTTGTGCGCCTGCTCATCTGCAGAGGATTCCGCAGAGTCCAAAGGCAGCGAGTTGTGCGCCTCACGGTTCCCCAGGGAGTGTACCTTGAACAGGTGATCCTCCAGCTCCTCCACAGACTCGGCAGTGAATCGGCATATCCGGCACGTGAACCAGCTAAGTTCTGGCTGAGGCTCCCTTCCTGCCAGGCTGCTCGTCCGCTCCTCCATGCTTTCCACCGGGGGACGGATGCCCCGCCCCATCATGGGACCCATGGGAAGAAGGGGCGGGGGTGGAGGGCGACCCCAGAAAGCATGTCCCATCGGGTGATTGTAGCTGGGTGGTGGAGGCGGCATGGCAAGACTTGGCACGGAGGGGGGCATCGACATGAGCCCCGCTAGGCATCCACCGTCCTCCGTGTCCCTGGGCAGACCCCGAGGACCTCGAGGAGGACCTCGCCGGCCGTGGAGGCTGAGGCCCGAGATCTCGGCGTCGACACCCTGTGGGAGACTCCCGTCGCTGTTGAGGACGGCAGCGGGCCTGTGGTTGCTCCTCTTCAGGTGCAGCTTCATGCTGTGGCAGTACTTGGTGGCGTAGTTGCAGTCGGCGCAGCGGTACTGGTAGACGTTGGTGTGCGACTTCATGTGCGAGTTGAGCATGGACTTGTTGACACACGAGTAGTTGCACTTGCCGCACTTGAAGGGTTTGTGGCCGAAGTGGTTGCGCAGGTGGTACTCCAGGTGGTGCTTGTACTCGGTGACGAAGGGACACTTCGGGCACTCCAGCATCTTCTCCTCCTTGATGTGCACGCGGGCGTGGCGCCAGAATTTGTACTGGGGGAACAGAACAGAAAACAGGAATGGTATATTCTGAAGAAGTTCTCCAGTCATCGGAAAGGGTGTACTCCTAATAAGGAAAATGTTGCGATCTTCAGGGAGAACGGCATAATTCTTGCTTTTCTGAACGATATTAGCCTTTTCCCAGCGATTATCGGCTTATGAAGTTATTATGCAGCTATTTTGGGGGGCTGTCTTTTTCTTCTTTTTGTTGTTGTCAAATTCGTACTGAAAATGAGCAGTTGGCAGTTTTCAAGCTTCATGCTATCATAGTGCCAGCGTTCTGAGGGTATCGTTTCACTTTGAACCTCTCCACATCGAGTATCCCTATCCCAATCCCAAAACCACCCAGTCCAAACCCTCTAACATGACCCATCCTCCCTACCATCCCTCCCCTTCCCATCCACACTCCCTTATCTCTCCATCAACCCACCACCCAACCCTCATCCAAACCATTCCCATCCCCACCCCCCCCTTATCTCTCCCATCAACCACCACCCAACCCTCATCCAAACCACTCCCATCCACACCCCCTCATCTCTCATCAACCACCACCCAACCCCTCATCCAAACCACTCCCATCCACATCCCCTCATCTCTCCCATCAACCACCACCCCAACCCTCATCCAAACCACTCCAACTCACATCGACTTGATCCGTCCCGCCCTGCCCCCCCCCCCCCCCCCCCCCCCCCCCCCCCCCCCCCCCCCCCCCTTCCGCCTTCTTGCATTTCCAGCCCACTCTTCCCCAATTCCCACCTCCCCCTCCCACCGACCAATAACTAACTGCCCCACGATTAACCCATCTCATCCTACCATCCCTGTCACCCCCCCCCCCACACACACACACACACACACACACACTCATCACTTCCTCTCACTCTCTGTCTCTCTATCTCTCTGTCTGTCTGTTTTTCTCTCTCTCTCTCCCTCCCAACCCCGCCCATCCCACCACGCCAACACCACCACATCCCACCCCCCCCACCCAACCCAACCCAGCCCCCACCCCCAACCTCAACCGACACACCTCTAAATTTTCCCAACCCCACCCAGCTTCTCATCGACAACCTCCCGCCCCCCCCCCCCCCAACCTCCTAACCCCCCCCCCCCCCCCCCCCCCGCCATCGGCCCCCACCCACCCACCACCCTAACCTGCCCCCCACTCCCACCCCCGCTCTTCTTCTTCTCCCCCTCCACCCTCCCCCTCCCGCACCTCCCCCACCCCCCTCCTCACCTTGTCTTCCGACTGGAGGGGACACTGTTTGCATTTGAAGATCTTGGGTCTGCCGGGGACGGTGCGGGCATTGCTGTCGGTGGAGTGGAAGTCCTTGATGTGGCGCTTCAGCCGCCCCTCCGTGCGGGACGTGTAGTCGCAGAACTCGCACTTGTACTCAAAGTGCACCGTCATGTGCTCGTCAAACTCCTTCTTGGAGTCGCCTGGGTCCAGGAGCAGGAGGAGAGAAGGAGGAGGAGGAGGAGGAGGAGGAAGAAGAAGATGAAGAAGAGTCCGCAATCATGTAGGTGTAGAATATTAAGGGTGCCCTCTACCCCCTCGAACAAGGCAAATAAGAGACAGGATCCCTCGCCAGGAAGCGTATACAAGCAAAACTCTCAAAACTGTGAACGTGTTTTATTTAATACGTGTGCGGTGAAAGTAATGGCGTATAGACAGGCTTCTGTGATTTTCCGAAGGATTTTGGCCGCCTATTTCAAGAGGACAATTTAATCTGATCCTCTCCAATCTGCCCTTTTTCTTTCAAGGGCTGCGCTTGGAGGAGAGGGGGGGTGGGGGGGGTGGGGGTGTAGGTATTGTCAAGCCCGTATCTCCACACGCTTACAGCTCGTGCCAATTGAAACTTGTTCGTTTTGAAACCTCGGATACAGCCTAACCACATACTGTTCCGCCAATTTCCTGTCGCCTTTTTTTTGTTTTTTGTTATTCTTCTTCTCTTTTTTTTCTTCCTTAATCCCAAGTAAAACAATCCCCTTCCGAACAAAAAAAAAAAAAAAAGACGAGATGCGATGGGTTATCTCTCCCTTTGCTGCGTAGAAAACGCAACGACAGAATCAAAAACTGACAAAGGTGTTTGTTTGAAAGACGCCATCCACTAGTGTGGGACATCCCACTAGTTTTGCATGTTTTGTCTCTCTGTGTCTTTTTTCTTCTTCTTCTTTTCTTTTCTGTTTTTTTTTTTTCTCCCGACATTGAAGAGACGCAAAGGCTTAACCGAAACAAAATGTCCGACAGCCGTATTGTAGGATAGCCGTGCAGCCCCGAGAAACCAAGAATGCCCATTTCCCAGTTTGCTCTCCCACCCAGGCCCAGGCACCTGTACATGTGTGAAATAGAGATGGGAGGAGGGGGGGGGGGGGTGGAGTGAAAATTTCAAACAATCTAATCTCTATACGTCCTTTCCATTTACATCCACGCGCACAGGTAGTCGTCTTTCAGCGCTATCTGTTATTAAAACGTTTTCCCTTGGGGGTGGGGGGGGGGGGGGGGGGTGGGGTCTCTCCCCCTCCCTGTGTGTGTGTGTGTGTGTGTGTGTGTGTGGTGGGTGTGTGTGTGTGTGGTTGTGTTGTGTTTTGTTTGTGTGTGGTGTGTGTGAGAGAGAGACGAGAAAGAAAGAGAAAGAGATAGAGTGTGTGGTGTTTGTGTGTGTGTGGTGAATCAGAAGACGAGAACAAGAAGAAGAAGCAAGAAGATATGAGAAGAAGAAAGAAAAGCGAAGACAAAAACTCAGCATATAGCGCATCCAGTGTATTTAGAATAAGGGTCACTGATGGAATCCCTCTTCCTTTCCCCCCTCCCCCCGACCCCCTTCTCTCTCTCTCTCCCTCATTCTCCCCGCCCCGCCCCTCTACCCCACGAACAAGGCAAATAAGAGAACGGATAACTCTTCAAAGAGGACAATTTAATCTGATCCTCTCCAATCTGACCTTTTTTCTTTCAAAGGGCTGCGCTTGGAGGAGAAGGGGGGGGGGGGGGGGGGGGGGGGGAGGTATTGTAAGCCCGTATCTCCACCACGCTTACAGCTCTTGCGCAATTGAAACTTGTTCGTTTTTGAAAACCTCGAATACAGCCATAACCACAATACTGGTCCGCCAATTATCATGGCGCCTTTTTTTTTTTTTTTTTTTTTTTTTCTTTCTTCTTTTTTTTTTCTTCCTTAAATCCCAAAGTAAAACAATCCCTCCGAACTTTTTCTCTTTTCTCAGACGAGATGCGATGGGTTATCTCTCCCTTTGCTGGCGTAGAAAACGCAACGACAGATCTCGAGACTGACAAAGGTGTTGTTTGAAAGAATGCCAATCCACTAGTGTGGGACAATCACCACGAGTTGTTGCATGTTTGTTGCACAGTTTCACGTGCTCACAAAAGTCATCATAAGTTCATGCCGTAATTTTTCTTTTCACGCGATTCTGACAGACATGGGCACTGTGTTTCTTGTTTTTTTTTTTTTTTTCTTCTTCTTCTTTTCTTTTTCTGTTTTTTTTTTTTTTTTCTCCCGACATTGAAGAGAACGCAAGGGACTTAACCCGAGAACAAAAGTGTCCGACAGCCGTGATTGTAGGATAGCCGTGACGCACCCGAGAAACCCAAGAATGACCATTATCCCAGTTTGCTCTCTGGTGAAGGCGAGGCCCTGTACATGTGTGAAATAGAGAGATGGGAGGAGGGGGGGGGGGGGGGGGGGGGAGTGAAAATTTCAAACAATCTAATCTCTAATACGTCTTTTCCATTTACAATCCACGCGCACAGGTAAGTCGTCCTTTCAAATCACGCGCTATCTGTTTTCTAAAAGGGGGGGGGGGGGGGGGGGGGGGGGGGGGGGTGGGGGGGGGGCCTGTGGATGACGGGGTCGCCCACAACTGGGGGGAATGGGGGCACTGGGGGGGAGGGGGGGGGGGGGTGGGTTTGGGGTGGGGGGAGGGGGGGGGGGGGGTGGCTGGGGGGTGATCGTCTTTCAGCGCTATCTGTTATTAAAAAGTTTTCCCCTGGGGGGGGGGGGGGGGGGGGGGGGGGGGGGGGGGGGGGGGGGGGGGGGGGGGGGGGGGGGGGGGGGGGGGGGGGGGGGGGGGGGGGGGGGGGGGGGGGGGGTGGGTCTGGGGGTTTGGGGGGGGGGGGGGGGGGGGGGGGGGGGGGGGGGGTGTTCTTGTGTGTCTCCGTCTTGGATTTTTTCTTTTTCTGCGTACGCAGGTCGGATGATACTCCTGCGGACACTCCCTCCCTATATGGATAGGCAAGTATTAATCCCAAATACCCAACAGGGGAGTGGAGTTTTTTGTGTATGACCGTTTATATATATATATATATATATATATATATATATATATATATATATATATATATGTATGTATGTGTGTGTGTGTGTGTGTGTGTGTGTGTGTGTGTGTGTATTCATATCATATATACACACGACCACGCAAAAATTACATACACGCTTGGCAAAAGACTTGTTTACGGACCTGTTTACCCTCTCCGAAAACTCAGTGGACGATATGGCAAACTAGAAACAAAGGGGGGTAACTCGGGGTGAAAAGTGTCGTCACCTCAGACCGGACGCACCGCGTAAAAGCCACGGTGCTATGGCAATGAACACCAACAGGCCACACTAACGGCCACGGTGCTATGGCAATGAACATCAACAGGCCACACTAACGGCCACGGTGCTATGGCAATGAACATCAACAGGCCACACTAACGGCCACGGTGCTATGGCAATGAACATCAACAGGCCACACTAACGGCCACGGTGCTATGGCAATAAAAAAAAAAACAGGCCACACTAACGGCCACGGTGCTATGACAATGAACATCAACAGGCCACACCCTGATTCTGCGTGTCACTTCTCCTTTTCCAGCGCCATTTGAGACTGAAAAGATAGCGCGCCCACCGATATCAGTTACCCCCCTTCGCTCAATGGCCGTTCAAGGGACATCACTGTCCCGGTAGAAGCGCACGGGAAGGTAAGACGGTGCTATCCCAAGCACAGTCAACCCGCCTGGAATGCTCTCAAGACATCGCTGTCAGCCTTCTGGAGGCAAAAGTCAGGAGCCAGAGGATGGAGGGGGTGGGGGTGGACTGAAGAGGGGGGCGGTTCAGCCTTAAACTGAAAGCAGTTCTACCATCCCCCCCCCCCCCAACCTACACACACACACACACACACACACACACACACACACACACACACACACACACACACACACACACACACACACAGAGACGTTTCAGATGACGAATGAAGGGGGTTACAACGAAAATGAATGTAACGGGCATTTCATTGCCGGCTCGTAACATCATTTGGACTTTATTCTGCTCATTGCTTTTCAAACATGACCCCCTAAACCTGCGAGGTGTTTTCTTTTATTTCCTTTTCTTTTCTTTCTTCCTTTTTTTTCTTTTCTTTCCTTCTTCTTCTTTTTTTTTTTTCTCTTCCCTGTTAGACACGGTGTAGACATTCCCGATCTCTCCTCCCTCCCTCCCCACCCACCTCCTACTAAATTCGGGATTTCTGGAGAAATTTTCTGCAATCGGGAAATTCCAGTAAAAAAAAAAAATTCGGGAGGGTTGACAACAGGTACGTCAATAGCTCAGTGAAACGACGGAAGCGGCTCTCTGAAATTTAAAAAAAAAAAAAAAAAAAAAAAAAAAAAAGGTGTAATTTGGGCGGGCGAACTCTTAAAATGGAATGCAGCATTTAAACAGTGGGATGGTGAAACGAGGCCTACACAAAGGCGCCAGTTCTTCATCACACCCAGAGAGCAGGGTAAAACAGCCTGTCAATGACATCGCCCACAACTCACCAGAATAGCTGCACAGGTGGCAGAAGTACATCGGCCCCTGACTCCCGTTCCTGGGAGGCACGGATCCCGGCAGCTGGGGCATGATGGGAAGACCCGGGCATGAGGGGGAGGAGGAGGTGGAGGATGAGGATGAGGATGTGGAGGACGAGCTCCCATCCCCGCCAGGTTGCCGAAGGGACTGAAACCCCCTGGATACCCCCTCTGGAAGGAATAGGGATCTAGAGGGATTTTGGTGAGCGTGGACGAACCGGTGGACGTGGAAGGGATTGGAGAATGAGCTTCGGAAGAAGAAGACACATGGTTGCCGCTGCTTCGCGGTTTCTTGGTCGGGGAACTTTCGGGGGACCCGTAAGGGGAACGTTCCTTCTTGACCTGGGGCAGAGAGGCGCCAGACGGATAGGGCGTCAGGAGCTCTCCTGAGGAGGTGGAATCTCTAGTCCGCGTGAAGGAGGCTTGGAGGTCTCTCGTGGGGATGGAGGATGAGGATGGAAGGTGAGATGGTCCAGGTGGTGAGCTCTGGCTGCATCCAGCTGACGTGATGGTCTCTTTCTTCATGTAGGCCTCCTCTTCCCGCGGCTGGAAATCAGAACGGCTACCGACGGAGGAAAATGCAGCAGCAGCAGCAGCGGCGGCGGCGGGCGGCAGCGGCAGCATTGAGGTCAGGATGCCTCATCGTCGTCTTCTCCACCTCGGGAAAGGGAGGTTCATCCTGAAACAACGCACCACGTGCCCGCCGGGCCTCTTCCACGGCGTTTTTGGCCTTGAGCAGAACGTCCTCACGAAAGCCGTCGTCGTCCGTGGACAGGGACAGGGACTGCCGATGATAGGGTCTGGAGGTCCCCGCGTTCAAATCCTGCCCTGGCTGACCACGTGGACCATCTGACGGGGACGTCTGGGGAGGCGGAGGATAGCTCCTCAAAGGGTACTCCATGGGGTATTTGCCTGAGGGGGTTCCGTTGTTCTCTAGGCAGAACTGGAAGAATGTCTCTGCCTCGCCTCGTAGGACTCCGGATGGTGGCTGCCGTACATGGGCGGCATCATCCGCTCCGCTTCCTTCTTCTCG
>JADBJO010002917.1:25000-27500 GCA_016801955.1 Conus betulinus | reverse complement strand
ACGCACCACCAACACACAAGCATAAAATAAAAACCCACCTCTTGCCCGCCGAGACCAGTAGCTCTTGAAGTCTTCGAACTGCTCCGCCGACCGGAAGCGCGAGTAGGGAAACTGGCCTGGGGGGTACACCATGTCCCGACCCGATCCACGTTCCACCTGATGCCTGGATCCGTCCACACCCTCCTTCTCCGGAGACCCCGAATAGCCCCCAGAATTCTTGGGCGCCTCTCGGAGCAAACTCTCGTCCTGGGCCGCCTCGGACTGGGAGGAGGCATGCCCTGGATGATCCGCTGCCCGATCTTCGTGGGAAGACTGCGGTCCCCGAGGGCTTGGGGGACGTTCTGACGATGAAGCTCTCTGGGCTCCAGGCTTCTGAGGCGAGTGAAGAGGCGTGGAAAGACCTCGGCGTGGAAGACCTCGGCGTGGAGGACCTCGGAGGGTCTAGAGCCTGTTCTTGAAGGAGAGGGGCATCCTCATCTGGATTTCGGGCCCCGTTCTCGCTTTGGCGTTGTGGGAAAGGAGACGGCAGTTCTTCGTGACTGTTGGAGGGAGCCTGTGGCGAGTCCTGGACCGGCGGCTGACGACCTGGAGAGAAGCCAGGATCCAGTGAAGCTGAGCATGACGCTTCGGCGACCTCAGCTGCTGGAACTGCTGCTGCTGCTGAGGCTCTTGCAGAGGAGCCTGCGGCATGTTCTGCGGCGGGGGTGGACGCTCTCTGGACAGGCCGCCGTCTTCTTGGAAGTCCACAGGGGGGCTCTGGAAGGCCTGGCGAGGGGTCTCGCGGGGTCGTCGGGAGGGGTCGTAGCTCGGACGCTGGGGGCTGTTGCGGCAGGAGGACGACGACGACGACGACGGCGGCGGCGGCGGCGGGGCGTGGTGGGGGTCGTCGTGGCGCTGCTGGCGGTAGGAGGAGTCTCTCCACCGGGCTGGTGGTATGATGGTGGTGGTGGTCGTGGTGATGCTCCTGGGGCATCACGGAGTGGTAGAGGACGTCCGCCACCTTGGGCGACACGGCATCACTTCTGGAACAACAGAACGACAAAGGCACGTCACTTCTGGAACAACAGAACGACAAGGACATGTCACTTCTGGAACAACAGAACGACAAGGACATGTCACTTCTGGAACAACAGAACGACAAAGACACGTTGGTCACCGTCGCAGGACAAAGCGGGGTGGGGGTTGGGGGTGGGGGTGGGGGTGGGGGGCTCTAGTTAGCTTGCTTTGAAAAAAAAAGGTTCTTTCATCCTCTAAGAAACAAAGAATGACTCACCAACCACTTGCTTGAGCCTGACACAGATATCACCGCCCACCCCCCTCATCCCTATCCCCTTCCCCCTCCACCCCCCCCACCCTCCCAACACAAAACACAAGCTCTCCACCCCCACATCCTCCACCTCATTTCCCTCTACCTTCCTTTCTTGCTCTCCGACCTTCATCCCCCCTCCCCCCCTCCCCCCGTCCCCTTCCCCCAACCCTCCTCCACCGTCTCCATTCGAACTTTTAAGTGGTACACTGGTGTTTGAGAGTGGTTAGTCTTTCGTCGAAATCAGACGAGAATCCGGGATCATGGGTATCAGTGAACACTTAGCGAACTGGAAAACACACAAACCAACCATTGTGCGCACTGGACAAAACAAACAAACAAACAAACAAACAAATAACAAGTACAACAAAGAAGCAAACATACAAACTGACAAAGAAAAACGATAAAGGAATTGCCCCGTGCGCTACAACCGATTTGATATAGCTGAGCTAAGTCGCAGGTGCCCCTGAGTGTACAGAAGGTGCGTTCCCCTGCTACAAGAGACTTGATATATATCTGAGCTAAGTGGCAGGTGCCCCTGTGTGTGTATACAGAAGATGTGTCCCTGTGCTTCAAGGGAAAAGTTCGTGAGCTACATAGCACAATGTTTTGTCCCCTACAGTGCTACAGAGGAGCTGCCCTTGTGCTACAGAGTTGGTCCTGAGCTACAGAGCAGTTGTCCCTGCGCTACAAAGGGAGGTTGTCCCTGCGCTAGAAAGCAGTTGTCCATGTATGTGCTACGTTTGCAGGGTTTTTTTCTATGTTTTTTTTTTTCCTTGTTCTCTCTCTCTCTCTCTCTCTCTCTCTCTCTCTCTCTCTCTCTCTCTCTCTCTCTCTCTCCAACACACACACACACACACACACACACACACACACACACACACACAACACACACACACAACTGACTACACTACACTATCTCACACACACACACACACACACCACACACACACACACACACACACACACACACGCACACACACACACGCACACCTGACTACACTAAACTACCTCACCCACCTACCCACACCCACCCACCCACTCTCCTCCCCCCCCCACACACACACTCACACACACACACTACACTACACTACACTACACTACACTACACTACGCTACGCTACATTACACACACACACACACACACCACACACACACACAAACAAACAAGTAACAGGTAACAGTACTGGCCAC
>JADBJO010002917.1:17500-20000 GCA_016801955.1 Conus betulinus | reverse complement strand
GTCATTTTGACACTGGCCACATGTTGTGCGCTGGACGTGTGCTGATAAGACGAGAGACAGCGATCGGTCCTAAAAATTTCTCTTCTCTCTCTCTCTCTCTCTCTCTCTCTCTCTCTCTCTCTCTCTCTCTCTCTCGTGGGTTTCTCTCCGCTTTTGCGCGCTTTTCAACCACAGAAGCAACAACTCTTTTTCCTGTCACTGATTGAGCGAGAGACACGTGTGACTAAACCACTAGATAATCAAAACTCCACAAAGAAGCATGGTCGCTCTCAAGTGTGCCCTGGTCGAAGTAATGACACCGTCAAAATGAACGCTTCAAACACAGAAGCAACAACCTTCGACCTGTTAGGCTTCTTCATGCAGGACAAAAAAAAAACAACAACAAAATAAAAAACACACACACACACAAACATCAACATACAGTGGCAAAACAACAACAAACAAACCAAAACCAAAAGAAATTAAAAAAATAAATTAAAAAAAAAAAGGGGGGGGGGGGGGGGGGGGGGCGATGTATTCGTGTTTTCCAAATAAATATATGGTCGCAACGAAAACGTTAGCAGGGAAAACGTTAGCAGAGAAAACAGCTGCGTTCAATGTTTACCCCAAGCGTGAGCTCCCTTGTGTTATCGTTCGGTAACGACGAGGGAGCTAACAGTAACAATCCAGGGAATCGCAATCATGTTCACACGGATCCTATCTTCGTTTGTTTTTCCTTAAGGGTGATAACCCGCTTTCCTCGCGAAAATGTGGAAAAAGCAGTTGTGGTCCTTAGGGATAAACACTGATCATAACGGTTTTTCACGGGAAAATGAGAAAAACGCACAGATCCTTAGTGAAAACTGGGGGGAAAATAGCTATTATCTTACATAAAATAGTAGCTTACCTTAGCTTACTCCATTTTCCTGAACGAGAATTGCTGTTTTCCTGGGGGGGGAAAGGAAAGGTATTATCGGCTTATGAAGCTCGTGTGATGCCATAATCAAGCCCATCTGTTTTGGAGGCACTCCGTGTTGCCTCTTTGCCTCACGTGTGGTGTTTGATATCGACGACCGAGGCAAAAGACCAGCTGGGAAGATTTGTCGGGTAGGGAAAAGAGTGGAAGGGGGGGTGGGGGTGGGGGGTGGGGGGGGGTTATGGGGGGCGATGTTGTTAATCGTGGTGAGCCAAATGATCACGGGATACCATATCTCTTAATACTCTTATATTCGGGCGGACAAAGTCCGTGTTAGCTTCTTCACTGACCAAAACTAGTCTGCGACACACACACACACACACACACACACACACATACAGAGAAATTGAGGCTTAGTTCAAATTCTCTCTCTCTCTCTCTCTCTCTCTCTCTCTCTCTCTCTCTCTCTCTCTCTCTCTCTCTCTCTCACACACACACACACACACACACACACAACACAGAGAACCTTCAGTATATTTGCTAATTATATTTCTATTAATTACTTGATTGATTGATTTTATTTCATGTTATCTATCTATCTATTCATACATAATCACTGACCGACACACAGAACTCTCAGTATACTTGGGTTGTATATTTTGCTTACTATTTATTTATTTACTTTTTTATCTTTAGTAATTTATCTATTTGTTTCTTTCTTTTTCTTTCTTTTTTACTTTCTCCATACATTTATTTTTATTTGTCTGTTTATTAATTTCCGATAAAATACTATTACAGAAAAAACTCATGAAAACTCAAACCAAGTGTTTTCTAGAAATCTTGTCGACCGATACAGACAGGGCAGATAGACCAACACAGACAGGCAAACAGACAAACTGACCTCTAAACAGACAGACAAACTGACCTCTAAACAGACAGACAGGCAACCGTACAAGCAGACAGACAGACAGACAGACAGACAAGAAACAGGCACGACATACACTCAGACAAGACAAGATCCAAACAAAACAAGACAAGCTTCGCAGACCGTCCATGACTTTTCCCTGCGCACAGATTCCAATCCCTGACCTTGCGTCCATACTGCAACGCCCTGCGTTGACCGCAGTCTCTGCGTCCATCGGTTGGTTAGGCCTACACACCACCAAACCTGCGTTGCCAACCCCGTAAAAAAAAAAAAAAAAAAAAAAAAAAAAAAAAAAAAATCCGCAGGATCCTCCATCCTGATTGACAACTTCACAGTTCAGACATTCTTTCCGTGACTTTCCGTGCCACACAACACACACACACACACACACACACACACACGCACACACACATGTATCCCTTCTGCTATCATAACCGCTTAAAAAAGGCCGTTTCTGAGACAACACCCACAGCGAGTATGTGTGGTTCTTGAAAGCGTTATTATTATTATCTTTTTTAATTCCATGACTTTCCTAGACTTTGGCCATCATCATTCCATGATTTTCAACGCCTGGAAAAGGACTTCGTTGGATTCCATCGCTTTCCAGGTGTTCCGTGACTTCTACTGGACCCCCAAGTCAGACAAAGATCCATGATTACCTCCCTTGTACTCTTCTCCTT
>JADBJO010002917.1:7500-10000 GCA_016801955.1 Conus betulinus | reverse complement strand
GTGTTACAATTTCAAATAGAGTTATTATCCTTAAAAAATAGGACTAATGGGGAAATCAGTGGTGATTCTCAAGACCTTCACTAATTTTTTGTTGGCTTTAAGTCACCGCTAACCGCGCAGTTTTGCATCAAGAGCAGTTTTACCCACCACAAGAGATTTTCCCTCGAGGATAATTTACCTGTTTTCACCAGAAAAAACCAAGATGATAGCTATTACCCTTCGTCAGAACAACGAAGATAATAGTCTTATCCTTCATCCGGCAAAAACAAGACTACTAGTTATTGTCCCTTTTCCGGAAAAACAAAGATACTAGTTATTATCCTTTCCTCCGAAACCAAGATAATAGTTTATTATCTCATTTCCGGAAAACGAAAAGGAAAAAAAGAAGTAGAGAGTTTCTATCTCAATGAAAATAGGGAAAACAATTGGTGGTCCCCAATGTGAACATATTTTATTAAGAGATAGAGAGAGAGAGAGAGAGGAGAGAGTTTAATAGAGGTTATAGAGAGCGACAGACAACACGAACAGAACAGACAGAACAGACAGACACAACCACCACACGAACACAACTCGCAACACAACCCCGACCCCCCGCCCCGCGCTCGCCGCTCACATACACGCACGCGTCGCCGCAGCCGCCGCGCACACCACACACCACACACCACACACCACACACAACACACGCACACACACACCGAGACGCTGCGCCTGCGCGTGCGCACAGAGCGGGAGGGGGGGTGGGAGAAGAGAGCGAGTTAGAGAGAATAGAGATAACAGAGAGATATAGACAGACAGACAGACAGACAGACAGACAGACACAGGCACAGACCACCATCACACATCATGCATGCACACCCGGGGTGGGGGGGGGGGTGCACATATCAATGGATTCACACACAAACACAACACACACACATACACACAACAACTCGCACGCACGCACGCACTGCACGCACTCACACACACACACACACACACACACCACACGACACACACCCACACACACACTACCTGCTTCTTTTGACATCACCACTGTCCAAAATGAAACTGCAATTGACGTTTTGTACCACTAACATCCACTAGCAATCCTTCCACCTACCCTCCCCTCTCTGTCTCTCCCCTGGCCTCTCTCTCTTCTCTCCATCCCCCCCCTCTCTCATTCTCTCTCTCTCTCTCCCCCCCCACCCTCTAATCTGTCGTCTGTCTGCTGCCTGCCTACCTTCTGTGCTTTATAGTCGTCTCTCCTCTCTCTCTTTCTCTCTTCTCTTGTCTCCTTCCCGCTCTTTCTCTCTCGCTCCTTCTTCTTGCTCTCTCTCTCTCTCTTTCTTTCTCTTTTCACTCAACCCGCCCTCCTCTCCCCCACTTTGCCTCTGTCTTTCTCTGTCGGTCTTCCCTGTCCTGTGCCTGCTGCCCCCCCCCCCTGCCTTCCGTTGCCTGTCTGCTGTCCTCTCCGGCACCCTCTCTTCCGTCTCCCGCGCTCTCTCTGAATAAAAGTTCACTTAGTAGAGCTTTCTTTTTTTCTTTTCCTTTTTTCTTTCTGTTCTCTTTCTCTGTTGTGTACAAGGTTGACCTTGTGGCTCTCTTTGTCTTTTCTTATCTGCTCTCTCTCTCTCTCTCCGTCTCTCTCTCTCATTCTCGCCCCTCTCGTTCTCCATCTCTCCTCCGTCTCGTCCTCTCTCTTCTCCACTCTCTCTCCCTCTCATCCTCTCTCTCTCTCTGAATCGAACCTGTTAAGTTCACTGAGTATAGTTTCTCTTTTTTCTTTTTTCCTGTTTCTGTTTCCTGCTCTCTCCCCTCCTGCGCTCCTCTCCCCCTCCCCGCCCCCTTCTCCTCTCCTCTCCTTCCCGGCTCTCCCTCCCTCCTCTTCCTCTCTGCCTCCCCCTCCCTCCCTTTCGGCTCTCTCTCTCTCCTCTTCTCCCCTTCGCTCCTCCTGCTCGCCTCCCTCTTTTCTTTCCTTCCTGCTTCTCCTCTTTTTTTCCCTGCTCCCTCAACTCTGCTTCTCAGTCCTCCCTCTCTCTCTCTCCGTGTCCCTGCTCTCCTCATCCTCCTCTCTCCTCCTCTCTCCCTCCAGCTCTCCGTCACCCTCCTCCCGCTCCCTCTGCTCTGCTCCTCTCTCCCTTGCTCTCTCTCTCCATCTCTCCCCCCTCCCTCTCTCCTTTCTCTCCCTCTCTCCTCTCTCCTTCCTCTCTCTCTGGTAAGTTGGCCTTGTGCCGGGGAACGCCGTGTCCCCAGTAAACAGCCTGTATTTTATGTTGATACACCCTAGTTCTTAGAGCTCTCTCCCTTTTCTGTCATCAGCATCATCACCGGGTCAGCAATCTGACATCATCATCATCAGCATCAGCCACCACCACCATTCCCTTTCTTTAGCCAACATCACCCCCCCCCTCCCGCCATATGCCCCCCCGCGCCCCTGCGCAACCCCCCCCCCCCCCACTCCCCCCTTCTCATCGGCCCTCACCACTGTGATGACCCTTCGACCTCTTGTCACCAAACGGCA
>JADBJO010002917.1:0-2500 GCA_016801955.1 Conus betulinus | reverse complement strand
CTGGGGAGACCTGACAACAGAAGGTCCTGGACAAGTGTTTCGGGCCCTGAACTCCTTACACTCTAAGGGGGCCGGACTGCACCCAGGTCATGACTCTTGGGTGCAAAAACTTGCTGACTATGCTGCATATATTTGTGTGTGTGTGTGTGTGTGTGTGTGTGTGTGTGTGTGTGTGTGTGTGTGTGTGTGTGTGTGTGTCTGTGTGTGTATGTGTGTGGTGTCTATCGTGTGTTTGGAGGGCCAGTATATGCTGTGGGCATGCATATATTTACGCTGTGTGATTACTAAGTACATGGTATGTGTGTGTGTGTATGAGAGAGAGAGAGAGAGAGAGAGAGAGAGAGAGAAAGAGAGAGAGAGAGAGAGAGAGTGTGTGTGTGTGTGTGTGTTGTGTGTGTGTGTGTGTGTGTGAATGCTTATATACATGTTGAATGCTTCTTTGTTTTATTTGTAGAATGTGTGTGTGTGTGTGTGGGGGGGGGGGGGGTGCATATGTGTGTGTTGTGTGTGTCCTGCGCATACGCACGCGTGTGTGCATGTGAATGTAATATGTTATATGCATATGTTTGTCTATTGATTATGTTCAACACATTGTGTTTCAGTGCGCGCCTGGTGGAGACAACCGCAACACCTGAGGACTATCCCAGTGGAAATGACGAAACGAGTGATGAAGAAGGTCCTCTGCCGCCTAATGACTCGGACGATTCCCCAGATGAGGAGGAAGAGGTGGAAGAAGACGAAGAACCAGGCCCAAGCTCCCAAACGGCCAAAGATGGGACCAAGTGGCAAGTGACCCCCCACAAAAAAATAAAGCAGGCAGAACATCATCCAAAAACATATTCAGGCCACCCCCCCACTCAGCTCATAGGATGTCAGCACGTTTCAGACCCCTCTGATGCCTTTCGTCCTTTTTCTGTCTGATAAGATCATCTCAGATGTGGTGAAGTTCACCAATCTTGAGGGAAAGCGGGTCCTGAAGAAAAATGGATCCCCATGGATGACATTGAATGCAAAGGTCTTCTCGGCATTCTCATCTTTCTTGGCTGCAGAAAGCAAAACATGCTTTCTGTTCGCCATATATGGAATGCTGTGTATGGCCCAAGCATTGTTCGGGCCTGCATGGGCCGCAACAGATTTCAGGAACTTATGACGTACCTCAGATTTGATGACAAGGCGACCAGGACTTCCAGGAGACAGAGGGATCCATTTGCCCCTTTCCGGGACATATGGGATGACTTTATGAAGGCTCTTAGAGAGCATTACATCCCAGGCCCTCTGCTCACTATTGACGAGCAGCTGGTCCCATTCCGGGGAAGGTGTCAGTTCCTTCAGTACTTGCCATCAAAACCCATAGATATGGGATAAAGATTTTCTGGGTGGCTGATGCCGAGCAGAATTTCCCTCTGCTGGGCATTCCATATCTTGGACGGCCAGCTGGTCAAGAGAGACAGGTGAATCTTGGCCGCAACATTGCGATTGAACTGGCCACGCCATTCTTTCAGACTGCAAGAAATGTCACTTGTGACAATTATTTCACCGACCTCAGTCTTGCTGAAGTCCTTCTCAAGAATGGCCTGACCGTAGTTGGCACAGTTAGAGGGAACAAACGCTTCCTTCCTGATTCATTCAAGTCCGCAAAGAAAGCTCCTCTGCATCAGAGTGAGTTTGCATTCAACGGAGATGCCACTCTGGTCAAGTACCAAAGCAAAAAAAAGAAGAGTGTAGTTGTTCTCAGCACGATGCACCCCACTGGCATTGTTGAAGACATAGAGACAAACTCCAAGAAGAAGCCTGAAATGGTGCTCTTCTACAATTCCACCAAGGGGTGCTGTAGACACACTGGACAAGATGGCCCATGCCTATACTGTCAGGCGTAAAACACAGCGGTGGCCCATGGTCCTCTTCTGCAACCTCGTTGACCTGGCCACAATTGCTGCTCGCTGTGTTTGGACCATGAGGTTTTCCACAGGACCCTCTGTCAAAGAGAGATAACCGCACATCCTTCCTTCTGAACGTTAGTGAGCATCTGATGTACGCCCAGATCAAACGTCGGATGGAAAATGTGGGGATGTCAAGAAGCCTTCTCCAGGCAGCAACTCAGGCCACTCAAAATAGCTTGACCAACTGACCAGGCCAGCACCCAGAAAAGCACCCCAACCTGCGCTCCATGGTAAGGCCAAGTCTGGCTCTGCCTCAACAAGGGCACCCAAACAACAAAAGGCAGGAAAGAAGCGGGCTGCTGCTTCTACAGGTCCGCAGCACATCCAGCGCTCCCAAAGTAGTGAAGAAGCACTGGTGACGGCTGAAATTCAGCCCTACGCCCTATCGCTCGCTTGCCTGCTCTGCAACCCTGTGGGTCTGACAGGCCCACGCTGGGATTATTAAGGGGTAAACAGCCCATTGCTTCTTTGGCGGTATGTGGGTCTGAAGGCCCACCATTGGGATGAATTCTTCGAGTCAAGAAGCTCGGTGCGGCGAAGGTTAAACAATCAAAACGTTT
>JADBJO010002916.1:270241-277053 GCA_016801955.1 Conus betulinus | reverse complement strand
AGTGACAAAAGCATCATACATTATGTGTAGTACATTTTTCTATGTAAGAAAATATGCCCAATACATTCCAGATGAAAATATGTTACGTCTAGATATTCCTTAAAACCACCAGTACCTATGCTCTACTACACACATGTTGCACCCATATGATCCTCAGTATATTCACAAACTGGTGTAAACCAATGTTCTTTGGATGGCAAACAGAGCTTTCTAAACACAATGGTTTCAATTTAACTGGAGAGAGAGTGACATTAAGTGTATCAAATGTAGAAGACGAGAGATGGAATAATTTAAGAGGCAAAAACGTGATTATAATTCCAATAAGACCGGAGATGAATTTTTGCACCATATTAACCATTTTGAAGTACTTATTTTCCTAATTAATTGGTATGCGACGAGAATAGATAAATGTTGACCGAAGATTCTCTTTTAAATTTCAGTACACATTTTCGACGTCATGTACATTTCTCCGTCTTTCCTCATTACTTTATATTGCATATTTCTGTCCGCAGAATCAAACATCTTTTTCTAAATCAAACGAAAATGACATGTAGCTTTCTGTGCTTCAGTGGCTACTTTTTTGGTCAAAAGAGGAAAAGGTACATATACGATCAACTGTGCAGTACTGCCTTCATATTGATCAGAGAGAGAGAGAGAGAGAGAGAGAGAGGAGAGAGAGAGAGAGAGAGAGAGAGAGAGAGAGAGAGAGAGAGAAAACGGAAACGGAAACGGAAACAGTTTATTCATGTATAGGCCATTGCCCCTCATGAAGGGGTACATAACTTCTATACACAAATGCATAATTAACAACATATTTAGTATCTAATCAAGAAACCAAAACAGAACGCAACTTGAATGCTTTATAAAGATAAATGGACAGTTGTTTCACAGTTTGTTTATGCTCTGTTGCCATAAGCAATGCAAGTCTAAATTTATTTTTGAGAGAGAGAGAGAGAGAGAGAGAGAGAGAGAGAGAGAGAGAGAGAGAGAGAGAGAGAGAGAGAGAGAGAGAGAGAGAGAGATAGGTTGATATCTAGGCGTGAAAACTGAAGGCAAAGAAAACCATCACTACACCTGTTGCACGAAGTTCCCAGTAACGATCCTAACACATCTGTGGGCAGCACTTTAAACACGAAGAAAAGAAAAGCCCAAGACAGAAAAAGAAGAACATCTGATGCAAAACAAGAGCTCACTAAGCAGATTAAACCACAACAAGGGGGGAAGCTCTCCATACCAGGATTAAATCTAATTCTCCAGCGGAGAAGCAGGTTTTCATGCCGATGGAAAATTGAATTATCATCACCGAGAGAGAGAGAGAGGAGACAGACAGGACGCCCGTGGTGCGTGCTACATGTGTATAACGACACATGGCGCGGGGTTCAGTAATGGCACGCTCTACGGCAGGGAGACAAAGAGTGAATGATCAAACAGAAGTGCCAGTCATCATGATCACAAGTGTATAAAAAGAAACAAGCAAGCAAGCCACTATATTCTTGCTATCGACATGTGCTGTCAACACCTGCAGCAGCTTCTTGAATGCTGAATAGTCCGTATTACAGTGGAGCAAACCCGTTTGCTTTTCAGAAAGCTAAAACCACAATGAATTCTAGGGGATGAATCCACTTGGAAATACAGACATGTATAATATGCCCCTATGATTTCTCTACTGTCAGAAGAGGAGAATGAATGAGTTGTTAGACATATTGCATATACCACCGTTGAAATAGATGTGCCTGACAGGAAAAGGGAAGAAAATTCCAAAGCTATTGGGCTTAAATGAAGAAGCAACTTAAAACATTAAGATCTGCATTTGTAGCAACACTGAGGGAGAAGTTGTGCGTCAATGGCAGAGCAGGCAGAGTAAGTGTAAATAGTGATCAGATAGGACAGGTAACTACTGCAGAGGGAGTTATGGCGTTAAAACGTACGCGTGTGGTTTTGCATATGATTTCCTCTGAGACTCGAAACAAATAAAGTTTCCTTACACGTTGTGTGCAAGGTTTACAATGCCATGCTTTGAAGATAATATGCACTGTCGAGTTTTAAATTGTACAATCAGTGCAGCCAAGAGACATTCAATTGCAGTGAGGGTAGAATCAGTACAGCCAAAGAGAACGAATTTGCAGTAATCTAGTCTAGACAGGACGCATTAACTGATCTAAATCGAGTTCACCCAGTCAGCAACAGCATCGCTGAGGAAGATGGCCATGTGGCTGTCGAAAGCTACGAATGAGTAGTGCATGTTCTTTTGTTGGGAGACTAGTTCTAACTCCAGTTAGCAGTCCGCATTAACTAGTGACAATTTTTGTACCATATACCGTAAAGAATTTTCTGTCTGAATTATAACTCTTTCAACTCGATGTATATATTCACATACGTTCCTAATATGATATTTCATTCACAGTGTAGAAACCATATCAAAGCTTAAGTTGCTTGCATAGTAACTGAAAAAGACGACACACTAGATTCTGTGGCGACACAAGAAGGCAGAGAATGCTTTAGAAAAACAGCTTCAGGGCAAAGAAGTGCTGCATAACACACACACACATACGCGCGCAAGTTGCACACGTAAGCATGGGCACACACACACACACACACACACACACACACACACACACACACACACACACACGTACACACACACACACACACACACACACACACACACACACACACACACACACACACACACACACACACACACACACACATTTTTCCACGCCATTTTGGAAGTATGCAACTGAAATGCGTTTACACATGCCAGAATCTAAAGTATTCCTCTTGTTTGAGCGCAGATATTCCAGAATATCAAATCAGGGTAGTAATTCGTGTCACGCACACGACAACTTCTTTGAAGGGATGTGCAGGAGGGGGTTGGGGGTGATGATCTAGATTAAGGGCGGTTGAAAGAAATGTTATGGGGCGATGGTGGAGAGAGAGGATCAAGCAAAAACTGGGTTTTCCTTTTTTCAGGTTCCTGGAAAGCACCTCATTCTGTTTTCTTTTTTCCCGTCCCACATATAAAGAAACAAGTTGAAATGGGAGTGGCTAGCCATGACATGCTGAAAAGATAGCTGTCAGTATCTGCCAGACTTCTGTCAATCTGAAGGACTGAGTGTTAAGCTTCTCTCTCTCTCTCTCTCTCTCTCTCTCTCTCTCTCTCTCTCTCTCTCTCTCTCTCTCTCAAAAAAAAAAATTACATGTGCAGCCAAGTTAGAGATCCAGCTTACTGAATATTTTTTTTTCATTCTTAGATCATCTATCTTGAACTCTTTCCCCCGCCACTATCAACGGATTCCAGACCTTGCAAAGGTTTTGGTCACCTATACGTACAATTCTTTTTAATAAAGGAATACCACAATGTTTGTGAACGTACACCTAAACACAATACAGTATATTCTATGTCCGCGTCTCTGTCTCTTTGTCACTGTCTGTTAACCTGTATCTCTTAGAGAGAGAGAAAAACAAACATGCAAGCAAGCACACATGCACGTTCTCAAGCGCGTGCACACACACACACACACACACACACACACACACACACACACACACACACACACACACACACACACACACACACACACACACACACACACACACACACACACACAGAGAGAGACAGAGACACAGAGAGAGAGAGAGAGACAGAGACAGACAGACAGACAGACAGACAGACAGACAGACAGAGAGAGAGGGGGGGGGGTATGATGGTATCTTGGGGAAAAAAACTGAACGTGAAGAAATCCATTACGACACCAGTTGCACAGAGTTCCCAGTAAACGACCTTAACACATTTGAGGGAAGCACTTTGAAAAAGGAAGAAAAAAAAAAAAAAAGACCAAAAACTGGAAAGAAAACAAGGAAATCTTTTTTGCAAAACAAGAGCTCACTAAGGAGATTAAGCCACAAGGGGAAGCTCTCCTATTCCAGGACTAAATCCGATTCTCCAGTGGAGAAGCAGGTTTTCATGCGGATGGAAAATTAGATTGTCATGACGGAGAGAAAGACGGACAGGACGCACGTGAAGCTTGCTGCACGTGCATAACTACGCATGGTGTGGGGTTCAGTATAGGAGAGCTTTACGACAAAAAGATACAAAGGGAGTGCCTGGTCATCAAGCAAGAACGGAAAACATGCAGGAACAACAGTTACCGTGATTACAAGTGTATGAATAGAAATCAGCAAGCAGACCACTATGTTTGTCCTATCGACACATGCTGTCGGAACACTGCAGTGGTTCTTTGTTTGCTGAACATTCCATATTACTTGGAGCAAGCTGCGTTTGTCTTAAGAAAGCTACAACCACAGAGAAGTCTGGAGGATTAATCCAATTGGTAGTAACATGATAGAACCGACTAAGTGTGCCTCTTCATATCCTAATACATGCACTGATTGGTGTCACAATATTTACATTCCAAACGCCCATATCAAGAAACGAATTTAGTCAGATGGCATGTTGATGTATAGAACAGTGAGAATGATAATGATCGTAAGATTTAGATAGTTATGATTCATCTACGCATTCCTTTAATACCACAAGCTAAAAAAAAAAAAGTAGAGATCTTAATGGCTGTCTGTGCTGTATAAATATATTTATCAACCTAGTACTACCACACTCCCACTTCAAACCACTGTGTAACAAGTCTTTTTTTCTTCTATTGAAAACAGATTAGCAGACTAGTCACACCATCCATATTTATCTAAACCGGACAATCTCAGCGATGCTCTAATACCCACATGTTGTTGTGCCTGCAACAGAAAATGTGCCCGCGTATGATCGCTGGGTATATTCATACAAAACCATGTTTCAGGATTGCAACAGAGTACCAGACACATCAGCTATAGAAAAACAGAGCTGGAATGAAATAAGAACGACATCATCAGCCAAAAGCGTGATTGGAATTTCAACAGGAGCAGACATGATTTTGAAATATTTCTTTTGTTAATTAATTGATAGCAATGAGAACAGATAAGTGCTGCATATATTCCCTTGTTTTAAATTTCAGATTGGAATTTCAATATGATAGGAGATAATTTTCATTTTTTTTTTTTTTTGCTAATGCGATGAGAATAGATAAATGCTGCGTATACCATGGTTTTTAAGCGTAGATTGGGATTTCAATAAGATCGGAGATAATTTTGACATATTTCTTTTGTTAATTAATTGACAGGCGATGAGAATACATAAATGTTGCATATATACCCTTGTTTTAATTCTCTCAGACAGAAAAAAAGTATCTGTAAAGCAACCTCCATACCGAACTTTCGCTTTTAAATTTCCAGTACATACTTTTCGACGTCATGTGTATCTTTCCTCATTACTTTACATAGTATTTTCTGTCTGCACCAATGAACACTTTTTTTTTAATCAAATGAAAATCACACATAGCTTCCTCTGCTTCAGTGGCTACTACTTTTTTATCAAAAGAAACGAAGATGAGTACATGATCGACAATACAATATTTCTTTCTGAATCCTGCCTTTATATCATTGATCAGAAAGAGAAGGGGAGATACATAGAGAGACAGACAGACAGACACAGACAGACAGAGACAGACAGACAGACAGACAAATAGAGACAGAGACAGAAACAGAGAGACACAGAGTACGATTGTATATAGGAGAGGGAAAAAAAACTAATTGTGAATGAACCCATCGCAACGCCAGCTGCCAGAAGTTCCCAGTAACGATCCTAAGACACCTGTGGGAAATTCTCTGGAAAAAGAAAGAAAAGAAAAAAACCCCAAAAAGGAAAGAAAACAAGAAAATGTGGTCGCATAACAAGAGCTCACTAAGCAGATTAAGCCACAAGGGGGAAGCTCACTCTTTCAGGATTAAATCTAATTCTCCAGTGGAGAAGCCGGTTTTCATGCCGATGGAAAATTAGATTGTCACGAACGAGAGAGAGAGACAGAGAGGATGCACGTGATGCGTGCTGCATGTGGATAACTACGGATGGTGTGGGGTTCAGTACTGGGAAGGACAACAATAGGAAAACAAAGCGAGTGTCTGGTCATCACGCAAGAACAGAGGACATGCAGAAATGCCAGTTACCGTAAACACAACTGTATAAACAAGAAACCAGCTAGCAACCGCTTTATTCGTCTATCGACGGTGCTGTTGGAAAACTGCAGTGGCTCTTAGCATGCTGTACAGTCCATATTACATGGAGCACACGCTGTTTTTTTTTTTTTTCAGAAACGTAAAACCGCAGATAATCCTGAGGGATTAATCTAGCTGGAAGTAAAATAAAAGAACTGACAAATTGTTCCCTCTTTGCATCCTCATGTGTGTACTGATTAGAGCTAGAATATGTATATGCCAAGCACCTATATTAAGAAATAATCTTAGTCATGGCATGTTGTATACAATAGTGAGAGCGAAAATGATCGTTATGTTTAGATGGTTTCCTTGTGCTAATTCCCGCAATAAAAAAACTACACTGCTTTTCTCTCTCTTGAGTTTTTTTTTTTTCTATTTCCATTTTAAAATTCTAACAATCTTCATCTTCCTCCACCAAACTTCTTCCCACCTCAAAAATTAGATCAGATCAGAGTGAATCAATTCACTATTGCAAGTCAAAGAGATAATGCTCCTAGCAGTCCCATGCTTTGCCTCTCTCTCTCTCTCTCTCTCTCTCTCTCTCTCTCTCTCTCTCTCTCTCTCTCTCTCTACTCTCACACACACACACACACACACACACACACACACACACACACCCACACACACGTACGCACGCACGCACACAGCGCACGCACACACACACACACACACACACACACACACACACACACACACACACACACACACAC
>JADBJO010002916.1:260241-262741 GCA_016801955.1 Conus betulinus | reverse complement strand
ACACACACGCACACGCACACGCGCGCGCGTACACACACACACATATGCACACACACACACACACACACACACACACACACACACACACACACGCGCGCGCACGCACGCGCACGCACACACACACACACACACACACACACACACACACACACACACACACACACACACACACACACACACACACACACACACACACACACACACACACACACACACACACTCTCTCTCTCTCTCTCTCTCACTCTCTCTCTCTCTCTCTCTCTCTCTCTCTCTCTCTCTCTCTCTCTCTCTCTCTCTCTCTCTCTCTCTTCTGCTATATTGTTGTTTGTGCCCCAACCCTCACATCTTCTCCTTTCTCCCCACTTCCCTCTTCCACTCTCTTTCCGCCTCACATCCTCTCACTGTCATCATTACCACACAGCACGTCCTGATTCCCTCACAGAAAATCATTTCCTGACTCGTTTTTATTGCAGTCCTATTACGATGATGGGCCCTGAGGGAGTCGTAAATGTCAGGCCGTCACGGCCCACCTGCCAGAGGAAACACCGCACCGCTGCTAAGTGGTGTTCATCATTGATACCTGCTTTGATCGATCATGAGCCAGACACCCTGGTGAGTGCGAACTGAGACCGTTTTATTTTTCTACCAAACAAAATACGCTACAGTTTCTGATGCATGGACATATTCAGAAAGGATTTTCTATTTGACCTCTTGTCTATAAAAGCAACAGTGTTCTTACTTGTGTCGATCATAAGGTGGGTTTTAAACAAACAAAAACAAAACCAAAAACAAGCGATTAGTCTGATTAAACTAGGGTTCGGTTATGTCCACCTATAGAATACACACAAGCAAGCCCCACACACACATGCACACACACACGCGCGCACGCACGCACCACCCACGCATGCACGCACGCACGCACGCTCACACGCACGCGCACACACACACACACACACACACACACACACACACACACACGCACGCACGCACGCACGCACGCGCGCGCACACACACACACACACACACACACACACACACACACACACACACACACACACACACACACACGCACGCACGCACGCACACTGAGGCTGTGTCTTCTGAATTTCCACCTTTTGAAGTTCAGACTTACATATCGATCGGCCTTCTTGTGTAAAATCCTTATTTTCCCCTTTCCTGAGTGCATGTTTTGAGACTGTTCATTATGCAGGATGTATCGCTCGATTTTTTTCAGATGTCTCCTTTTCCCTAATACAGGGGTGTTGTTCACCTTGCTGGTTACCAGGATCCAATTGCAAGACTGTGAGCTTTTCGCAGGGCAAAAAATTCTGCCGCGTATTGATCCTGCTCACTTAGATTTTAGGGGGAACAGTAAAACTAGCGAAAGGAATCACTGGAAAGTGAGATTTGTGTTTATTTTGTTGATCCTTGAGACGCACGTTTGGTTGAAAATTAGGCATTTTAACTGAGATGGATTTTCTTTTTATCTTTGCTACTCTCCGCATCTTGAAATAAGTGTTTTGGGGCCCTAGTTTTAATATTTGAGTGTGTGGATTGGGAGTATTTCTGGTCGTCTGTTTTGGGTAAGTTTGCACACGTCTATGTGATTGTTGGCTGGGAAGACTGTAATCCATGTATTGCCTATGCAAAAGCCTGCTACCGATGACAAAAATGATTGCTCTCTGTCTCAGAGCCGGCAATATTGAGGTCCATGTGCTCAGAGTCCACTACCAGTGTCCATCTAATATGACTGTTCATGAACTGGCCGAGACAGGCTTTGGCCTTAACCTATCACAAGCATAGACGTTGACAGGAAGTCAAAACAACTCATCACGAATGTAGAGACTGAATTTTAGTCCTTTTTTTGATGATCAATGAAGACCATCTTATGCAGTTCTATTTTGTTTTAAAACCCACATTACAGGACAGTGGTGCTCTCTACAACAACTCATTACGAATTTAGAGACTGAATTTTAGTCGTTTTTTGATGATCAATGAAGACCATGTTATACAGTTCTATTTTGTTTAAAAACCCACATTACAGGACAGCAGTGCTCTCTTCTACGTTTGCTTTTTATGATATACCTGGCCCTGGGAAACACAGACATCTTAAGTGTTGGACAGAAACTTTAAAAGCAAAATGATCAGACGTATCCAACGAGTGGATGAAACTCAACTGTATGGTTTCGATCCTTCAGTCTGACCTCTTAAAGTAATATAAGGCTACTCAAAAGCACTGGCTAGAACACAGGGACTGAAAATAGCTCAAATACAAGGTTCTCACAGAACTCGAACCTGCAATCTTTCATCTCGCAATACAGTAACACTATCTGTTGCTCCAATTCACCTGGTTAGTCTGTATTGTCATGCATCGCATTACGTCCTTTTTTGTGTTCATTATACTGTCCTCATTGAGGAAACAATTTCTTTTGCAAAATTCAGTTTAATCGTGTCGCCAAATTCCAGCGCCATTCTTTTTCCACATATGCCAGTTGGGGTC
>JADBJO010002916.1:242741-250241 GCA_016801955.1 Conus betulinus | reverse complement strand
GACAGACTGAAATAACGTTTTCTCTCTCTCTCTCTCTCTCTCTCTCTCTCTCTCTCTCTCTCTCTCTCTCTCTCTCTCTCTCTCACACACACACACACACACACACACACACACACACACACACACACACACACACACACAATACGCACGCGCGCTCACACACACACACACACACACACACACACACACACACACACACACACGCAGGCACGCACGCGCGCGCGCGCGCGCGCGCACACGCGCGCACACACACACACACACACACACACACACACACACACACACACACACACTCTCAAACTCACAAGCCTCTTCTTTACTGTGACGTGATATCAGTTTGTGCAAACATCAATAACGTCACGTAAACAACGGTGCAGTACCGCATTTGCCCCTAAAAGCCTCGTAGCCTGTCGTAAAGCCAGTCTTTGCTTGCTCTTCTCAGGCTGTTTCTCAACGCTGTCGATGCAAATGCCAGTAAACACCAGGCAGTTGTACAACAGAGCCAGCTCGTGTTCTCTGCGGAAAGGATACTTCCAGATGAAGCTGTTTCTTGTGTGTGAGCACCAGGTTTGTCCATGGAGGACATCATTCACTTTTTAACCCGACACTGGTAGCCATGCGGAACTTTTGCCAACCAATCATTCTGTGCAAACACTGAACTGACAACAACCTGTCGGGGACGACCAGCATGGCGATGCGATAGCTCACAATGTTTGTGTCACAGAACAGAAGGGCTGTTAATAACTCATCTATCAGCAGGACACGGTCGCTTTTCTCTCTGTTAAAACCTGTTCACTGGTTTGGATAGCTACTCTTGAATAATTTTAGCTTGTTCTTGAATAATTTGTCCATAGGCAAATATTCCGTGGAATGAGATCGGCTTGAGCGGTTTGGCATGTTCTGTGGACCATTGCCCTGCTGACCTTTATTTTCTGGAATTCCTTCGTTGTTTATACACTATCTGATGTACAGGATCTGTTGCTGAACAATTGGGAAAGAGGCAGTTATCTGTGCTTATGTCTCCACAGTGCCTTTTGTCTGTGTTTTTCTGCTCTGGGTTATGACTAAAGAACTCATGTTTGTATATAATCTGGAAGTTGTTTGTTTATTTGTTCTTCATAACTTCTGCCATGGAAATTATGTGTTGACCCATGTCTGTTTGTTTATTTGTTTGCTTGTCTTTCAGCACGGTTATGCAGAAAGTACGAGAGGGATTTCAACAAAGAAGCGAAAAGTTGAAATATTTCCCGGTAAATTTTGAGTGTGTATCCATGCTCCATTCAGCAAGATTTCTCAGTGATTTTGACGCATTTTTCAATGAGGTGATTTCCATCGAACCTGATTATGACGTGTTTTTTTTTTTTCCATTGAACATGATTATAACGTATTTTCCATTGAACAAGAATTTGACGTATGTTTTAACTGCACATGATTTGACATATTTTGCACTGAACTTGAATATGACGTATTTTCCACTACACAGGGCTATGACGTGTTTTCCACTGAACATGATTATGACGCATTTTGTACTGAACACAAACATGATGAAATCACTGGCTTCTAAACCAATCTCTCTCCATGGAGGCTGAAACAAGAAAAGTTATTGGCGCACCTGCCCATGAAATGATAAAATAGCTTTTTTTTTGGGAAGAGGAGACCACAGCCCTAACGCTAATGACAATAGCAGCTGAGATGAGTTTGAGATGAAGCCAGTTTCAGAAGAGACAACATGAAACTTCCTAAGACTTAAATCCCAAGCTGCAAGAGGTATGTAAGAGCTGAGCTAATCGGACAGTCGTCACAGGGCTACTTGGCCCGGACACGGTCGAAGGTTGCAGTCCAGGTAGAGATAAAGAAAAGAGAACAGGAGAAGGGCATATAGGAGCCCTGGCCATGATGAGGTCCGACCCCCTTAGCAAGAGAAGCGCTTGGGACTAACCACTCGGTTGAGGGGTGTGTCTCCTCTGAATCCTGCTGTCCAGCGATCATTAGAAACATTTCCGGCAACAAATCTGTGAAGTCACTCAAACTTTACATGACGTAAATATCAAAGTTTTGTCTAGTAAATATCCTTTCAAAGATACATAGGTACTCAATGTTTCAGTCCATATCGACTTTTACATCTCCCGGCGAAAACAAAAGACTAAGAAAGAAAAGAAGAGCGACTGACTTGTCTATAGGAATGTAAAGACATAAAGAAAATAATTATAGCTGTCCAATCGTTCCTTTTATTTTTCTCCCATGCAAATGATGATGATGATGATGAAGAAGAAGAAGAAGAAGAAGAACAACAACAACAACAACAACAACACAACAACAACAGCAACAACAACAATGATAATGATAGTAATAAGAACAATAATGAGAAGAACATGATTTTCATTATCATTGTTATTATCATTATTGCGCTTTCTCTCGTGGAGAAAAAAACACAAACCAAAAAACGCTTGCACAAGCTTGTCGAACAAATGCGTCATGTTGATCCGGGACTAGCAGGGGCTGGAGAGCGGCGCGGAGTGAGGGGGGTGGGAGGGGTAGAGGATTCCAGTGTGTGTGTGTGTGTGTGTGTGTGTGTGTGTGTGTGTGTGTGTGCGCGCGCGCGCGCGCTTTTAGAAAGAGAAGAGAGAAGCTCGTTCTTGTTATGTGGACCGGAGACAGGCAAGAAGAAAATGGCCGAGTGGTGAGTGTTTACATCGGGTACCACGGCAGGACAGTGGATCTGATATTGAGCATAGAGAACGGGATGGGGCGTAGCGTTGAAGACAGTTACAGAATCAGACAGGGGCAGAGCTGTGAATGCATCTAAAGCAGAGAATGTTGATCTTATGCTGTATTCTGACTGTAACATGCAGCCAGTGCGGAGACTGCGTGAGGGGTCATGTTTTGTGTTGTTTGTTGTTGTTGTTGTTGTTTTGGGGGTTTTTTTTTTTTGTTTTGTTTTGTTTCTTGAGCGGAGGGTTTTGTTGTTGTTGTTGTTGTTGTTGTTTGTTGATGTTTGCATTCGAATACGGAAGTACTCCTTCGAATGAGACTTTAAGCCAAGGTTCCGTGTGTGAACGCGCGCATAACATTTTGCAAACATACGTTAAATCCTATCATTAACTTTCGGAGGAGACGGCCAGTTTGGCCGTTGGTATGGATGACACGTTACATATAGCATGCACCCTGCGTGAGAAATGGAAAGAATGAAGGAAGCAAGGTAACTGAGTGAACGATATAGAACAACATTGACTGGATGATACGGGAAACGACAGAAGGAAGCGCCAGCTGGCAGCTCTACACTCGGCGCTACCCAGGTAGGCAGCTGGTTATGTAAAGAGAGAGGACTGTAAAGCGCGTAGAGCTTGGTCTGTAGCCGAGGATAGGCGCTATATAGGTATTCATAATCACAATAACAGAAATAATAATGATAATGATGATGATAATGATGATGATGATGATGATGATGATGATGATGATGAATAATAATAATAATAATAATAATAATAATAATAATAAGTGAATAAATGGTAGAGGAAAACCATCAGGAGAGATTTCAAGTAATCGATGCGAGAAGGAATGAGATAAGTTACTAGTTTTACAGTGTCAGTGGGCGTACTTCCGACAGAACTGATCTGCTGTAATAAATAAACAATAGCAGGCTGACCAGTTTGTGTGATAAATATGCGTGTGGACAATCATTATGCTGTCGACGATAACACCAAGGTTCTTGAACTAGCCGGAAAGGGGAATAAATGTGTCATCGAGAATTACTTAATCACGCCAAAGGAAGACATTTCCTGTTTGGTTCCAGAGAACATGGAACTAGCTTCTTTTCCTCCCATCCTGTTTTCTCTAAAACGATTGACCTGAAAAAAAAATCGGAAAAAAACGCAATCATGGCAAAGAAAAAAAAACTGAGTCATTAAATCAAGCACATAAGCACTCACAAATACCATATGATGATTCACAAGTGTAAAGAGATAGACAAAGACAGAGGCAGAGCAGAGAGAGAGAGAAAGACAGACAGAGAGAGAGAGAGAGAGAGAGAGAGAGAGAGAGAGAGAGAGAGAGAGAGAGAGAGAGAGAGAGAGAGAGAGAGCTCTGAACTCTGAAAAAGTTTACTGCAAGGCCACCGGCCTGTATGCAAAGGAGGTACATGTATCATGTAAAGACACAAAATGAGAAAACTCACACAGACCAAACTAAAAAGAATCTACAAAACAAAAATATATTATTTCCTAACTGCATAGAATAAACCAACTGGGAATTGCTTTCAGGTATTTTCTATGCAGTTTCCCCATTTTACCCTTTTAATACAGAAAAAAAAATTACACAGTTGGAATGGATTTCGCATTTTCTCTCTCTCTCTTTTTTTTAAAGCATAATAAATAAACATTGCAACAGAACGTGTAATAAACCTGCTTTCGCTCTGCAGATATAGTGACAAATGTGTATTTCCGTCTAAATTTCCAAAAACTCTCGTCAGTTACTTTTCTCTAGTTTCCTGATATACTGGACATACAAACAAAAAATGATGTTCGTCTTCTGTAACTTCACAAAAAGGGCAAGAGTTTGATTTTTCTGTATACCTTTTATGAGTGCTAATATCGCATATACCCAATCTGAATTTGACAAAAACTGTACGAAATTTAATTATTGAAATGTCTGAGAGGTATTTTTCTGGTTGCAACAATGATTTAAAGGAACGATAAGAGATAGAGAGAGAGAGAGAGAGAGAGAGAGAGAGAGAGAGAGAGAGAGAGAGAGAGAGAGAGAGAGAGAGAGAGATTCGCCCCCCGTTGGGTTTTGACCAAATAAGGGGAAAACCATTGACACCACTTAGATTGATGGGTGGTTTATTTACCAGTGTCTAGACTCAGGGCGGTTCCCAGTGGAAATCATTCCGGTCACGGCACTGAAGGAGTCTGGTATATTGTGAGATAACTGCTCAGTGAAATATCTATGAATGAATGTGCTCAAAACTCCCAGGCTGTAGTCTGCTCCATATTTGTCTCTTTCTTATTCGTGTCTTCTCCTCCTTCCTTCTCCTCCTTCTCTCTCCTTCTCCTCCTCCTCCTCCTCCTCTCCTCTTCTTCTTCTTCTTCTTCTTCTTCTTTCTTCCTCCTTCATCATCATCATCTTCATCATCATCATCTTCTTCTTCTTCTTCTTCTCTTCTTCTTCTTCTTCTTCTTCTTCTTGTTGTTGTAATGATGGTTGTGATGATGATGATGATGATGGATGATGATGATGATGATGATGATCATCATCATCATCATCATTATCATCATCATTATTAATGTTGCTATTGTTGTTATTGTTGTTGTTTGTTATTGTTGTTGTAATTACTTTTGTCATTATTATTATTAATCATATCATCATTGTTGTTGTTGCTGTTGCTGCTGCTGCTGTTGCCCCTGCGTTGTCGCTCCACTGCTCCTGCTGCAGCTGGTACTAGCAGTAGCAGTCTCATCTCTTCATCTCATTCCCGTGACCTAAGTAGTCGTAAGGGTGCATGAGGGACGACTCCGTCGATCTTCTCCCTCGCGGCCTGTCCTCTGCTTCTCGCAGGAGCTCTGGCAGCCTGGGCTTTGTCCATTCTCTCACGTTCTCAGACCAGCTCTTTTGCTGCCTGTGCCATTGAATGCCAGCCATAAATCAGCGACAAGAAAGGACAGGCTCAGCTGAAGCTGCATCTTGTTGGTCCGCCATGGCGGATCATTAGCGACGCTAGAACTCGTACTCCTATTTCTATGACGTACCTTACTCCATGACATTCACACTGAAATGAATTGCAGTTGAGCAGTCTGTACCAGCCAAGGGTTGGCAACAGCTCTGAGACTTCTTCCAACGCGCAGATTCCATAGCTGATAATGTTTGTGGCACATAACAAAAGAGCCATTCATGAGACATATTGAGACGTTGGCTTTGTTTGTTTGTTTTGTTTTGTTATTTTTTTTTTTTTCTCTTGTGTTTATTTATCCATTATTGAAACTTGTCAACTGGCTCGGATCGCTAACTCCTGAATTATTGATCCAGATGCAAACACCTTGATCTGTCAATACATAGCAGGCATTCCATTCCCTTGACTGCTCATACGTGAAGGAGTTCTGCTTGAGTGGTTCAGCATGTTCTATAGACCAATCCTACATTGCTTCCTCTCGAGTCTCCTGACAAGTGAATACAACGGCTGTTTCTACCCATCGCAAGAAAGATTATAAAAGTCAACGAATCTCGCAGTTTTTTGACACACATTTAAAGAAAACCACATGGATCGCTAAGTTTAGTCAGTCGACTTCCAAAATCAGTTTTCCCCAAATCAAGATCTACCTTACCTTCAATACCAACAAGAGAAATTATTGTCTACAGCTTAGACGTAAAAAACACACCCCTTCAAATTATGTTTGTGACGGGGTCTCCGACGCTTCCCCTCGTAATTAAAATATGATTATCACATGCAGGGATGCAGGGGGGTATAGACAGAAGCATTTACGCTTTCACAACCAAAATGTACTCTCGCATAGGCACACGCACTCTGTCACTCACATCGGGCCCGCTCATAGGTGACGAGAAACTAATAACATTTGATAGAAAATAATCAAATTTATTTAAACTTGACTCCGAGCCCCCACCCGTCGCTACACAACACACTTATCTGTTTTGTACAAAAATGTAAATATCATACAGATAATCTCATAATCGCATCCCCTGTTCTCTAGTTACTCTTACGTAACCAGGAAAGACTAATTCGCTATTCTGTTTGCACACTTACAAACTTAAGAACAAATGAAACGTCCATAACTTGCCAGCATTCCTTGGTTGACCAGTCAGTTTCTGTCATCACACGGTGCGACTATGAGCGCTGAAGCTGCACGACTGTTGCGTCTTCCCGATCAGCCAATCCCAGTCGGGTAACACTGGCAACGTAGCTCGCGTTGTTCCCTCAGACCGAGCCTCCCGGATTCCACTGCACTTCGCCCTCTCCACGGAAAGGGCTCCTGTCGGCCTCTCCCACAGGTCTTCTCTGGCTGCAATCACCCCACCGTTGTCTGGCAGCTCCCTGTCTAGGCTCCAACAACAAGTCTTGCTGTCGACCGTCCCCACACGGGAGACAATTCTTCTGGTCGTCGGCTCCGAGGCTACAGCAAATTCCACTGTCTACGTCCCCACCCTGGAGACAATTCTAAACCGTCGTCGGTATAGAGGCGACAGCAAACCTCTGCTTCTTGCTGTATTTTCTTGAGCCCTCAACAAGACGGGATGAGTTTACTTTCCCTTACGTGAGTCACACATTTCCTGGTTTCTGAGCATCTTATATCCATTCTCAAAGAAAGAGAGAACCCGAGTTTAACTGGTTCAACCAATGGAATCACTGGCACACACACACATGACACGATCTGTACCAATAACTCCCCGAGTTATTTTCATTCTGCCAATGAAATCACTAGTCACACACACACACACACACACACACACACACACACACACATTACTGCTGCTAGAACCAACAAAGACTTG
>JADBJO010002916.1:227741-235241 GCA_016801955.1 Conus betulinus | reverse complement strand
CCTTGCACCCAAACGTACTTTCCAAACAGCCAAGCGCTATTCGGATCAATTGAAGCCCCCCCCCCCCCCCACCCACCTCTCTCTCTCTCTCTCTCTCTCTCTCTCTCTCACCTCACACTCACACACACACACACACACACACACACACACACACACACGCACACACACACACACACACACACACACACACACACACACACACACACACACACACACACACGGGTTCTTCCTCTACTCCCCCTTGTGCCCTTATCCTCGTCATCCGCCTCCCTCTTCCCTACTCCTATTATCGCTGGAATGACAAAATAGTCATGTGAACCTCTGTGAACGTTAGCATGTACGGTAAGGAAAGACCCACTGACCACAGGGAAAGTCCTGTTGACGGTGGGAAAGACTACAACTTTGGATTCTCTCTTGAGGGCACACAAGACCGTATGGCGAAAGCTTGGCTGTGTCTGGAGTGGCACTGTCTTCAATTGTCCGTGAGCAGGGATGGCTGGGTCTGTGGGGTATGCTCGACTGCTGGAGGGTGGTGTTTTTTCGCCGGTGGGCTCTGCAGTCATGAAATGCGTGCGGGCTGGTACACCCAATGGGGATGCTACTTTATGGCTGTTATGAGTTACATCCTGTAGTCTGATTTACCTCTGTTCAGGAGCAGTTATGTCCCTTGATATCTTAATGGAGTGTCCTGCGCGTGCCTGTACCCATCGTCAACACAGCGCAGGCCTCCAAGGGTGGTACAGGACTGCTCAAAAGGCAGGTGAGGACAGTGCTTCTCTGGGTCCTCCCCAGCACCTTCTGGTGCTTTTTCCTCTTTCTTTTTCTTCTCTGTGAACGTTAGCATGTAGTCGAACCATTCATTCATTCATTCATTCGTTCGTTCGTTCGTTCATGCATTCATTCATTCACTCATTTATTCGTTCATTCATTCATTCGTTCATTCATACATTCATTCACTTATTCATGCGTCCATGCATTCATTCCCTCATTCATTTATTCATTCACTTATTCATCCATTCCCTTTCTTTCATTTCTTCTCATTTGTCGATGTATTCATTCATCAATTTCTCTCTCTAGCTTCCTCTGCTCCTCGTGAAGTAAGCAACGATGTACGTTTGAACACCGTATCAGAGAACACATTAAAAAAATAATATATTATTATTATTTTATTATCTCAGGTTTTTATATGAATAATAGCAGAACAAAGTGGTGTTACTGCTGCATTATCAGCAGTGATATTGGTATTGAACGTAGCAGCAGCAGTAGCAGTAGCAGTTGCAGCAGCGGGCAGCAGCAGCAGCAGCAGCAGTAGTAGTAGTAGTAGTAGTAGTAGTAGTAGTAGCAGCAGTAGTAGTAATAGTGGTAGAAGTAGCAGCAGCAGTAGCAGCAGTAGTAGTAAGCAGTGGTAACAGTAGCAGCAACAGTAGTAGTAGTAGTAGTAGTAGTAGTAGTAGTAGTAGTAGTTATAATCTGTAATAATTGCGGAGAATCAAAATGCATGCCGCAGAGTATCAAAATATAGGGAGAAACAAATCAACATATAAAATACATAACAAGCAAAGAAACCACCACACCACCTTCTGGAAAAGCAGGTAACAGATTTTTTTTTCTTCTGACAAAACCGTGTGACATTGCCAAGCACATTCAAATTCTTATCTATCCTGTTTAAAATGGGACAAATACACAGAACGAAAGGAGGAGACTATGGGCAAATTGTAAATGGCAGTAGTACGCATATGTCACAGTAGCATTGGAAACAGTATCCTGTCTACCCTATATACATACACCATTGCTGAAACACGTGGGCTGCGATGCAAGCGAGTGCCTGGCGTGTTGAACGTGCCGTTTGATCGGTCTTGTGCGCAGCGTGTGAGCGACAGTCACTGGCAGGTGGAAGCTGAGTTTGGGAAAGGGCTGGAGTGGTCTCTCCGACAGGATTTTTGGTGATCAGGCCCTGGGTGGTCGTCTGTGCACTGCAAATGAGAGAGAGAGAGAGAGAGAGAGAGAGAGAGAGAGAGAGAGAGAGAGGGGGAGGGGAGGAGAGAGAGAGAGAGAGAGAGAGGAGAGGGTTGGGACATTTGTAGATTAGAGGTTCTAAACTGTTTCCGAGTTCGTATAATGTGTGTGTGTCTAGTGTGTGTGTGTGTGTGTGTGTGTGAGAGAGAGAGAGAGAGAGAGAGAGAGAGAGAGAGTGTGTGTGTGTGTGTGAGCGAGCGCGCGCGCGCGCGCGCGAGAGCGCGAGTTGTGTGTGTGTGTGTGTGTGTGTGTGTGTGTGTGCGCGCGCCCGTGGGAGTCAGACAGGGTATAATGATTGCAAATTGCAGTAGGAGGAGTAGTAGTCGTGGGAGTGGTAGCGATATCATCATCAGCAGCAGCATCATCATCATCATCATCATCATCATCATCATCATCATCATCATGTCATCATCATCATCATTATCATCATTATCATCATCACCATCATTGAAAGGGTACAGTTTGTCTATGCCAACATTTTTGGACGGAGTCATATTTTTCAGAGAGAGAGAGAGAGAGAGAGAGAGAGAGAGAGAGAGACGTACGCACGCACGCACGGGGACACACACACACACACACACACACACACACACACACACACACACACACACACACACACACACACACACACACACATACACACATGCGGGCACACACGCGAGCGCACAGACTGAAATATGCGCGCGCGCGCGCAAAGGCAAAGAAATAACTAACCCGACTTTCAGTCCAACTGGATTATAATACAAAAAGCATTTGATGTCACGGATGAACGATGGTGACAGCTAGCTCTATCCATTATCACCAACATTTTGGGGAATGACGTCACATCCGCTCGACTTACCCTCTGGCCGGAAGGCGTTGAGAACACTAAACGTGCTCCTGGCGTGTAGTCCATGACGTCTAGTCAGCCGTAGGTCCATCACGTGTTTCACGTCCTCCGAGTCCTTGGAGATGGCGTACTCTGGCAGGTCATGCTATTAAAAGTCTCTCCCACAGAGCACTTTCCCTCGTGACCTCGTAGACCACGGACAGCGATTAAGTTTTTTTTTTTCTTTTTTTTTTCAATACTCATGATGGAATGTAGCTGTATTTACCATAAAACCGAACCGATAATAGATAGAAAGATGGACAGACAGACAGTTGTGTGTGTAAGGATGTGTGTGTGTGTGTGTGTGTGTGTGTGTGTGTGTGTGTGTGTGTGTGTGTGTGTGTGTGTAGGGATGTGAAACAGAAACAGTGGTAGTCACATTAACAATGGCAGGAGTTGGTATAGAGAAAATAGCCTTAGTCCTAATTGATTAATTTCACCGAACAAACATGTCTGATTCTGAACAGTAAAGACAGTGCACTAGTGGCGCAGTTACTATAATAAACGCGCGTGCACAACAAAAACACAGCACACGGCACATGCATACACACACACACACACACACACACACACACACACACACACACACACACACACACACACATACACACACACATACACACACACATGCGCGCGCGCGCGCACGCGCACACACACACACACACACACACACACACACACACACACCATACACACACATGCGCGCGCGCGCGCACGCGCACACAGACACACACACAACACACACACACGCACACATGTTCAGTTGGAGAGAGAGAGAGAGAGGGAGAGAGACAGACAGACAGACAGAGACAGACAGACAGACGAGCAGACAGACAGAGAGCAAAAGCTTTCATTTGCCCCGTAGTTATTGTCAGGTGAAACACAAGAGCAGGCAAAGAGATCCACAACAGCGGTAAAGTGTTCAATATGTACACCATACATATCACCCACCAGCATTACTGGAAGCAGCTCCATATACATCCCACCTACTCCTGCCGGACAGGGGAAGCCGTAGCTTATGACAAAGGCGTGTGGTTCGCGTGTTGTAGGCATGCCTGCATGTCCCTGTGTTGGGCATTAGTGGTTCAGCCCGACAAAGAGTGTTGTAAAGTGTCTCTCAACTGGCATGTGATGGAATGTGGTTCAGCCCGACTAGGAAAGTATGGCTAGGTGTGTGTGTGTGTGCGTGTGTGTGTGTGTGTGTGTGTGTGTGTGTGTGTGTGTGTGTTGTGTGTGTGTGGAACATGCATGGGTGTATGAGTTGAGACTGTCAACGAGCGTGCGTGCGTGCTGGGCGGATACTGCATGCGTGCAGTTTGTGTAAACGAGAGAGAGAGAGAGAGAGAGAGAGGAGAGAGAGAGAGAGAGAGAGAGAGAGAGAGAGAGGACTGTTTGCACACTGATTGAGGCTGGCTACGTAGGCTATGCAATTTTGTAGCAGGGGGCGGTATGTATTTCTTTGATACATTATGCAAAGAATATTTATGATACAAATGTTGACTCCACGCATCTTGCTGGTTTTATCCGCTGGAAGAATAGCAATAGGGTTTTATTTCCAGCTCTCTCTCTCTCTCTCTCTCTCTCTCTCTCTCTCTCTCTCTCTCTCTCTCTCTCTCTCTCACACCACACACACACACACACACACACACACACACACACACACACACACACACACACACACACACACACACACACACACACACACACACACACACACACATTCAGGTGTGCACATAGGCGTATATAGATAGATAGCTGGACATATCTGAATTGAGACGTTTTACTTTGTCTTCTTAATGTTCCAGGGGCAGCACATTTTGACTGCTCTGTGGCTGGCCCAGTATGTAATTAACTGACCCTGGCCCTGCTTTTATGAAAGTGGAAATGTGTATGTTTCATGCATGAATATTGTGTGAGCGTAGACTGATTTTAAACAACTCAAGTGACATGAAACAGCCACTTGTTGTGCTGCAAACTAGTTTAGTGTGTTCTCTGTTGGTGTGTGAGCTTTGTGCACCTCTCACTCCTCTCTGAACAGCTCGCCTTATTATCATTATCATTATTATCATTATTATTATGATTACTATCATTATTATTGCTATTATTATCATCATTGTCATTATCATTATTGTTAGTAGTAATAGCAGTGTTGTTATCATTAGTAGTAGTAGTATTGTTGTTGTTGTTAATATTAATGTGAATATAATAACAATAATAATAATGATGATGATGAATAATAATAATAAAAAAAATATTATCATTATTTTATTATTATTATTATATTATTATTATTATTATTATGACATATTATTATCATGACATCATAATACCACTACTACTACTACTACTACTGCTCCTACCAACCACCACCACTACCACCACCACTACTACTACTACTCGTACTACTACAGCAGTCGTTTTGCAGTTGCTGCTGCCGCTGCTGCTGCCGCTGCGATTAGGAGTTCTTCTATTGCGCCTATTCTCGGTTAGGAACCAAGCGCAAAGTTCTTTGCAATCCATGCTTACCTTAACACAATGGGATGCCTATGAGTAATGCCGATCGAAGATCTGCCTGCCAACGCTATATTCAGTTGTTTTCCGCGTCATTCGGTCTAATAGTCACACAGATTTTTATTTGTTTATATTGCCATTATTTCAGCGCAGTCTAAGTGAATACGTGTTCTCCACACCAAAGGCCGAACTTGCCTTCTTTTCGAAAGATGGTGATATAATTTTACGTGTGTGCAACATGTTGCGTGTGCTTTCACACACATTTAACCTCAGTGTATAGTCTCATTCGAAGGCCTTTTTCGTGTAAAGGAGTCAGAATGTTGACTGCGAGGGGAAAATATTCCCTGTATCAAAACGCCCCGGTGTAGATTCGAACGCGCAAGCCAGGATCACCAGGATCACGAGACCGGCGTTCTACCACCTGAGGTATCCCTGCCCTATATTCCACGTATATGTGCATTCAAACGTTTCATGAAATAGTTCTGAAATTTGAAGGCAGTCATGTGCCGATCACTTCGGGTCTACATTTCATGGTCATGACCGTAATTCTGATGAAGAAAAATCAATTTATGAAAGAAAAAAAGAAAAAGAAAAAAAAAAAAGAAAAAAAAAAAAAAAAGAAAAACAACCCTGGCCACTTCCTTACTCACTTTTTTGCCCACACGCACTCACTCACTCACCTATACACCCCTTCCATTAGTGAAAGTGCTGTGAGCGACATATTGATTTTACAGTTTCAAAGCCAAAAGGCACTCCGCTTAACCATTCCCCCAACCACCACCTCCTCCTCTCTCTCTCTCTCTCTCTCTCTCTCTCTCTCTCTCTCTCTCTCTCTCTCTCTCTCTCTCTCTTGACGCTGAGAAGAAAAAAATGGTGAAAAATTAACAACAGCTGCAGCCCACCGTTCCGTGTAGCTCAACGGCTGTTTTAACATAGCACCCGATCATATATCATCCCGTGGAACAGAGTCTTTTAATGGCGTGTGATTCTTCAGACTTCACAATCATTCAATGGCGACAAGCACATATATTAACACATACAGGACTGAGAGAGCTCGTGCTACCTATATGTCACGCGCTTTCGTCAGTGGTGAGTTTTGTCTGTATTGCCAATGGAATACACACGGTGTTCGCCCCAACACTGCCATTGCTTGAAAATACAAAAAACAAAACCGAATAAAACAAAACATGCAAAGCATGTAAACGTACACCCAGTTCATCTTCCTGAAAAAGTCACAATCAGACATGCATCATAATGTATTTCGTCACTGAGATATTCCATAAAGAAGAAAAACCGTTTGGGGCCGTTATCGCCGTTAGTAACGGCTATTCTAGTAAAATAAAACATCGGGCATCATTTGTGACCATAATGAACATACCTACAAATTTTCAGAAAGATCGGCCCAGAAGTTTTGTCTGGAGCGAGTGGAACACATTTTGACCACGGACAGACAGACATACAGACAGCACAGACGTTCCCATTGTAAAGTACTCCCTGTTCTGTAAGAACTGGGAGTACAACAAAACCATATTTTTCGCAGCGTGTTGAATACTAACGCCCGATCGTAAATACTCCAAAAAAACTGTTTATAAATAAGCTTCTTCGCAGCGTGCTGGCCATCAACGTCCGATTGTAAATACTCTGTTGGAGACCTGCTGTTAATGTCAGGTCGTTTCCTAGATTCCACCACTTCCCCAGCGCCACAGACTGTCACAGACCCGCTGGACACACAGGGACTTCAGGCCGCGGGCTGCACGCGAGAAGCACGTTTACATCATGTCAAGGTCTTCCGGCCACAGGGTCAGTGGGCCGGACGTGACGTCATTCCCAAGTGCTGTCGGTGAGATGGAAAGGCGGAACTGCCGCCATTGTAAATCTCCCCGCGTCCGCGACATCTGTTGTGTGTTGTGTTGCAGCCACGCGCTTTGAAAATATATGGAACGTCTGGTCGGTTGTTAGTTACTTGTTTTGTTGTTGTTTCTTTTTTTTTTTCCGTAGTGTGTGTGTGTGTGTGTGTGTGTGTGTGTGTGTGTGTGTGTGTGTGTGTGTGGAGAGAGAGAGAGAGAGAGAGAGAGAGAGAGAGAGAGAGAGAGAGAGAGAGAGAG
>JADBJO010002916.1:202741-207741 GCA_016801955.1 Conus betulinus | reverse complement strand
GTGTGTGCATGTGTGCGCGTGTGGGGAGAGACAGAGACAGACAGAGAGAGAGAGAGAGAGAGAGAGAGAGAGAGAGAGAGAGAGAGAGAGAGAGATCGACAGACAAACAGACAGACAGACAGACAGACAGAGAGATTTTAAACGTTAAGTGTAGCTGCGCAATCTATTATTACTGAACTCTGAGGGAACAGAAACATATTATCTGAATGTCACGCAAAGTGACAAGTGAAGGTCAAGTGAAGTGCGAATTCACTGGGTGCAAATCGGGATGAAGTTAACAGATTTCGAATAGTTAGGTAGCCCAACACACGTATTGATGTGTACATGCAAATTAAAGAAAAAGTGAGAGATTGTAATTAACAGCTCTGGTGCAGTTTTTTCGTCCCAATCTTTTTTTTTTAACAAACGAGATAAATATTGGGGCACCAAAGACCAGAAAGGAAATATTCTTTACTTACATAATTATCACTATTTCTGCCCCCCCCCCCCCCCCCCCCCCATACATGTTACGCACTCTCACTGTTACAGAAAGTGCTCGCAAATCTCACCGTCTCCCAAACCCGAACGAACGCGCACGCGTCCCTGTATGTGTATGTGTGTGTGTGTGTGTGTGTATGTGTGTTTCTCAATAAAAAAAAATCTCTTGAAAATCATGTGCAAGGCGATATTGCAGAGACTGAAGTTCTCATTGTGCAATGATTGTATAGCGAAGGGTAAGTGATGATTGGCCAACGAGGGTCAACAAATTACGTTCTGACCAATCACATGTTGAGTTTAGTTTTGACCGGGCTTTTGTGGCTCCCTTTGTTTTGTTTTTGTTGTTGAAAATGGTTGTGCTTTTTGTGCTGCAGCAGGGATGTAGTGTCACCCAAACGCTCTTTCGCCGGGGTGGTGGTGACCGAAAATGCACTTTGGTGTTGAAACGACCGTAGAGGAGCAGAGAAAGGTAAGTTTGTTCATCTGTATGGGTTTCTCCACGGAAGAAGGTACAGTGGTTTTGAACAAACCGAATAACACAATTTTAAAGATGATTTCTTCCCGTTTGAATTTGAACCGAATTTTGCCTTCCATCGGCATACATCCTAAAAACGGCCACGCTTTCAAACAGCTACTACTACTTGGCGTTAAGTACAGAAAACGTAAGTCAGCAACATTTCCCAAGGTGGTGTAATCACGGGTGTATTGACGCATTCAAGAAAGTTGCTTTTTTCGTGAAGTGTAGCGGCGCTGCGTTTTTGAGCCTTTATAGAGTCGTGTGACTTATGCCGCTGAAATGGTTTTTCAGCCGTCCTACGTGTGTAATTCTACAGTCGCTATCACTGCATATTTATTGCAGAAGGTTGTCGTCGGGTATTTTCATGACGTTTGCCCTCCGTGATTTGTGTATTTTTATTTTCTGTCTATATCTGCTAGCAGCACCCCAGTTCAGAACAGTCACAAGTTGGGACAGGAAAATAAATGTATGTTTTTTTTTACTTACTGACCTTAAGGATGCGTGTCAAAAATGAAGTAATAATGGAGGCAGTCCCGTGATGTAGAACTGCTGGTCGAAACCAGTTTCAAACGGTTCACTTCCAGCCGAAGAAAAGATAACACACACGCACACTCACGCACGCACGCACGCACGCACACACACACACACACACACACACACACACAATAAGAATCCCCAAGTGTACTGCTGTTGCAACGTAGTTTGAGTCGGTAAGTCCTCCCGTTTAATTGCTCGAAATCTGTGTCTACATCTATCAATCTATCATTATTTGATATACCCATGATTAAAGCAGCACCAGCTTCATAGAAAGCCTTCTGTAAATCTAGGCAGAGTGACGTCACATTCACAAAACGTTTTATCAGGGCGATGGTACTAAAACGTGAGAATGTTAACTGCAGGGATGGAGCGGTCTACTCCCCCAAGCACTGCATCACACAAACACCGGCGAATATCAAAGTAAATACAACTTTAAGCAATGCGAGAGGATCCTTTCAGTTGTTGATGGCGCTAATCCCTGGGTACATGTACTTGTAGCCAGAGGGCTCGCATCCAAACGGGAAAAGTTTGTCGACGGAAAGAATGTGGAATTTGATTGGAAGATGTATTTTGATCTCTCTCTCTCTCTGTCTCTCTCTCTCTCTCTCTCTCTCTCTCTCTCGCGCGCGCACGTGCAACCTCCGTGCCTGACCTTTGCCAGAATAAACATGGCGTCGTAGGGCGTTATTCATTGGCCGGCCGTCAAGGCCGCGACCCCCCCCGCGTCAGATTTTGGATAAAAGCACGGCGGCCGCCCATTGTTGTTGGAAGCTTTGCATCGCGGCCCTCACAGCTAAATCTGGTCAGGTTGTTGAAATTATTCCAGCCCTTAAACGAAGCGGCCGGAAAAAGAAAATGTGGATCGTCTCTGCCAGAGAGACGAATGGGGACTATTCTGCTTAAGAACTGTTACGTAACTGTTTTCAGTAAAAGGGATTTTAAGAATTGCATGTTTTATTTATGCAAGGTTTTTGGTTGAGGTTTGATAGTTTTTACAGCGGTTCGAGACATTTTCAAAGCTTTACTGTTTATGACAGGCGCAGATCTGCAAGATAGACACGACGACCCCCCCCCCCCCCCCCCTTCACCATTTGGCCATCCGTTACATGAGAGTTTGCAAAATGTCGAACCTCCTCGCCCGGCCTTGAATGACAATCCTCTTGAGGGAGCTTTGTATGACATGCAACGCACACAAAAATGGATGAGTTTCATTTGGTATTTAACTCATTCAGGAGGATGTTGCGGAGAATGTTGATGCTGATACTTTAAAGTTCTTTGTTATTTACAGTGGGATTAATTTGAATTGTGTAAAAGGAACTTAGGTGAAACAGACGCCGGGTGAAAGGTCAGGCGCTTCGCCCATTACCTGCCGTCATTTCTTTTATCCTCTTTTTTTCCATTTTTATTAGCTGGCGTGTTGCCAATAGATTCGCTTTCTCTTCATCGTTCTTGGTTTGTTTACTCAGCTTTGTATAAGACGGGTTTTTCTTAAAGCCGCTTTTGACTTATGCTTTACTTTTTTTTTCCAGGTCAGTGATAAACTATCAAAATTTGATACACTTGGTCATCAGAGCTAGATAGAATATCTTCATCCAGTTGCGATTTTCGTATTATTTTCCAACCCCTCCTAATTTCTCAGAAACGTTGGAGGGTCAGGATGCTTGCTTTAAAAAAAATGTTTCTCTTTCACTTCCTTTTGAACTTCATCCTGTCAGGGATTTAGTTGCCAAGACTTTGTTGTTGAAATGTTTCTTCGGAATCAAAGTAAGCGCATGCCTGTAGTACACGCTCACATTGTGTGTGTGTGTGTGTGTGTGTGTGTGTGTGCGTGTGTGTGTGTGTGTGTGTGTGTGTGTGTGTGTGTGTGTGTAAATGCGCGCGCGCGTACACACACACACACACACACACACACACACACACACACACACACACACACATATCCATCTATCCATCCGTCTAATATGTTTTCATCAGCTTATATTGAATCAGTTGAATATTAAAATTGGCCAAGTAGCATTTTCATCGTTACAAAACTGACAATTTGTGTTTCCCCGATCGGAATGTGACAGTGATGGAATCAGGTCAGTGGTCTGGAAGGGGTGAAGTTCACAACCTACAGTCTGAAGTGGTCAGTACAGGACAAACCAAAGTTAAATGAGTGACAGATCAGCGATCATGGGGCCCATTGGGATAGCTGGTGGAGTACCATGATCCAGCAGAACGAATTCAGAGTCTTTAATGTTCTGATGAAGGCCTGTCTCTCCTCCATACAGCGAGTCGCCACCAGTTTCCTAATTAGGGTGCAGGGAGTTCAAACCTCCTGCAAGCGGAAAGAGTCGCCAGCCAATCAGAATGCTTTATTTCACACCTCTGGGAAATGCAGCATAGATAATCTTGCATTTTTGTGTGTTGTAATCGAATTATGTTACCATTTGCTATGGTCAGGTCAGTTATGAAATATTGTTGTGTGTACATCAGCCGATTTTTATTAATGAACGTTGTTATATGTCTTCTAATTTTTACAGCTTGAGGATATTCAAATCCGTCAATAACATACCGTTTCTACGTGACGAGAGAGACATTGAAGACATACGATTTCATATCTAAAAGGGTTGCTATGTTAGTAAAAAAATATCGGAGTAATCTAAACGATTCTGGTACATAGTGGAATAATGCAAAACTCATCACTACCCAGTCAGCACTATACACCATGGGAGCAAGTAAACATGCTATGCAGATGAAAGAAGGGGAAAAAAGTATATGAACATTTAAAGCCATGCTTTTACATCTTTTAAAATGTCAATATTTAAAAAACAAACAAACAAACAACCCCCCCCCCCCCCCCCCCCGCCTTCAGCACCTTGATGTGCCACATGTATACCGAGCCAAATACCACATAGCACGTCCCGAGTGGCAGGGGAGGGAGTGGAACTCCTACCGACTCATTTGAGAGGGGAGAAAATGACTGTCAGGCTAATGACCGATGAAGGCGGCTCCTTCTTGGCGCTGACCTTGACCATGCTTGAAATTTGCAGGCTAGGAATTTCTCTGGAGGGAGGGCTGTGTCAAATCATCTTCCAGGCTGAGTGGCCTGGTCTCTGGCGTTTTTTAAATGCTATTTGATCTTTTCTTTTGTTACCAGTTGGAAGTTTCATTTTGAGTTTGCCTTGTTATTGGATTAGAACGGGGCTTCGGGAATCTCGTCACGTCTGTCAGTTTTTCTTTCTTTCATGTTTGTTTGTTTGTTTGTTTGTTTTTCTTTCTGAGATTACCTTTTTGTCAGTTATCTATAACAGCTGCACTAAACGTTGTCTCTTTTTTTACAGCGGAACTCTTACTGTTCGTTCTTGGTTTTGTTATTGTGTCGGCTGTTTGTCCCAGGTCTTGCACAGGTATTTTCTCCCGGGATTTTCAGCCTTAGAAGGTGCTTTGTCTTTGTTTTATTCATTCGTTGGTAGTGTTTCCGCTC
>JADBJO010002916.1:195241-197741 GCA_016801955.1 Conus betulinus | reverse complement strand
TTTTCCTATGCAATGCTGATTACTTTGTTTTTATACTGTTGTTTTCGTTGCCTGTTTTACCAGTACTGTTTATTACAGAGAGACACCATTATTATCTTAGCCTTCAATTCAGACTATAGATGGCGCTGGAAGGGTTTGAGTGTTGTGACCATGTTTCAGTCTAGCCCGACTCTCACGCTATTCATACTACACCTGCACAACTGCAAGGCTTTTTCTCTTTTTTTTTACCTCAGACTGTGAACGATCCGTGTATTATTGTGTTATTGTCTCTAGCTTTATCTGGATGCGGAGTGTTGATTGTGCTGGCGGATCGCCAGTGGTGTTCTTGTCACGTTGCTGTCCATCTGGTTTGCGGGGATGGATTTTTATGAGCAACGTTTTTTTCTATACTCCCCTTAACATCTAAAGCATATACCCCTCTGTGGGCCCTCACCTTCCCAAACACATTCTGTTTGCTCTCTTAAATTAACCACTTTTCTACCTGCCGCTTAATGTCTGCCCGCCCCCCCCCCCCCTCTACCCCCCACCTCCCACCCCGCTTTCCTCACCATGACCCCTTCCTTCGCCTCTGTTTGCGCCCTTTAAACCACCCCCTACTGCCCCTCCCCCTCCCCTCTTCCTTTACCCGCCCTCTTCGTCTTTGATGTCCCAACTCTCCATTTCGTGTCGACCTTCCCCCCTACACAAACACTCTCTCTCTCTCTCTCTCTCTCTCTCTCTCTCTCTCTCTCTCCCTGCACTCCTAATCATTACCTAGACAGTCTACATTTTCCATATTTTTCGACCTCCCATAAGTTCCTTTTCAATCCCCCCCCCCCCCCCCCCCCCCCCCCCCCCCCCCCCCCCCCCCTGAGCAATAGTTGCTCTTTCCCAACTTCTGACGCCATTTCTATCCCTCTCCCAACTCCTCACCCCGCCCGCCCACCCCCTCTTCGAGCGCCTCCATGCCCGCCTACCCCGCCCGCCACCCCTCCTACCGCCTCCTGCCGTCGGAACTGTTTACATCTCCTGCTGTGGTGTCATGTTCTGGAACTGAACTCTAATGAAGCTATCGAGGCAAAAATGTGGATTAAAGCAGTGCGGCTAGTCGTCTTGATTGAAAGTGTTGTGTTTTATCCAGTCTCTGGACATACCAACCGTTTTACGTAGGAGGACTGATTGTATTTTTTCATTTCTTCATCGGACCTTGAGCAAGTGTCCTCCTGGCTTACATGCTGAATGTTGTTCTGCGGAACGTGATAAGGTAAGGTAATATTGGTTATAGTCCAGCCGACCACAAGGGCCATATCAGGGCTGTCACTGCATTGAAATCAACCCACAAGTCTAATTCACACAACCCTTTAAACTACACATTCTGAAAAAAACACACCATAAATTTTGTTGTTTTTTTTTTTTCTGTAAATCTTAGATCAGATGAAAACTGTTAATCCCTTTCAGAAAATCAAAGATCACATTAGGTGGAACATCTCTGAAAAAGGTTTCCATGGAGTGTGCCGTAAAGTGTTTATGCCTGATATTGTGCAAGTCCCAACACTAAAAGAACATGTTTCACTATGAGTGGCACATGACACATGGAATGCACCACGGAGTTTCTTCACATTTTGGAGGTACCAGTGTGTGTAAAAGTAGTGGCCCATAAGCAAACGGCACAGAACTATTTCTTCTTTACGGCCGCTTTGGGAACATGGTAAAAAGTCTCTCAGGTTTGGAAGGACTTCAAATAGTTTTTTATCCGTCTGCGAATTTCATTCCTCCTGCCAGATGCCTGGGTTTTGAGTTTCAGATCAGTGTGAGAGATAGACAATGTGCTCAACTCTTTCGTTGTCGCACTGTTGGCAAGTTCATCAACCAACTCGTTGCCTCGAATGCCAACAAGGTTGGGAACCCAAGCAAAAACTATGGTATATCCATCTGATTTTGGAGAGGTGTACACTTCGAATAATTTCAGCAGTTGAGGGTGCTTGAAGCTACATCCGGCAATGTCTTCCAAAGCAGAAACGGAATCTGGCAAAATGAGGAAATCGTTATGATTTGATTTAGAGACCATTTCAAGAGCCAAGACGAAAGCTGTCAACTCAGCAGAGTAGATGGAGCTGTCAGTGGGAACGTGTTTATAACATTTTGAGGAGGACCTTTTACGCAATACACAGCAGAGGTAACCCCCTCCTCAGATTTGGAACCGTTAGTGGAAATTCTTCTGAAGGATGGAAACTTTTAACACAGGTCGTCGAAAAAGGACTTGTTCGCCAGGGAGCTAGTGGAATCTTTACGGTACAAGACTAAATCAAACCGGATCTCTGATGTAAAGCAAGCCCATGGTGGGTCATCAAGAGACTTCGAAAAATCACATACCACTCCAAGGTCTATATCTGCATTGGTCAAAAGGGCAAGTATACGAATTCCAAAGGATGGGATGGAACTGGGGTGGTCATTAAATTCGTTTTGAAAACGTGTGTGTGTGTGTGTGTGTGTGTGTGTGTGTGTGTGTGTGTGTGTGTGT
>JADBJO010002916.1:162741-170241 GCA_016801955.1 Conus betulinus | reverse complement strand
ACATTCCCACTGACAACTCCATCTACATTGTTGTATTCACAGCCATGGTCCTGGCTCTTGAAAATTAAAAAAAAAAATGATGGTCTCTAAATCCAAACATATAGATTCCTTCATTTTGTCGGACTCCTTTTCTGCTTTGGAAGCCAATGCCAGCCATGACCTCAGGCATTCTTAACTGCTGAACTACACTATCATATGCTGAACTGTACACACCTCTGAAATAAGATGTGAGCAACACAGTTTTCGTTGAAATCCCAACCATGTGGGCATTCGACGCAACGAGCTGATTTATCAACGTGCCAAGAGCGCCACAAAGAAAGAGTTGAACAAGTTGTCTGTCCTTTACAACGATCTGAAACCCACAGCTCAGGTATGTTAAAGACCTCTGGCAAGAGGAATGGACATTGTAGACTCTTACAGATTCGTCCAAACCTGAAAGAATTTTTACCATTTTCCAGGAGCGACCGAAAAGAAGAAATTGTCTTGTGCCATTTGCACATAGGCTACTTTTTTCACACCCATTCTACATCTTTTAAAAAGGTGAAGAAACACCGTGGTGCATTCCATATGCACCACTCACAATGAAACATGTTCTTTCGCAGCGTTGAAATTTGAGTGCTGTAAGATTCACTTTACGGTAGATTCCATGAAAACTCCATTCAGAGACGTGTCCCGCCCGAAGATCAACGTTTTTCATCTGATCTAAGATAGTGAGGAAGGCAGATTTTCACGACATTGCTGTGTGTTTTTGAGAAGGTTTATTTTAATAAGCTGTGTGGATTTGTTTTTGTCAGTATGATTTTAGTGTTGACTTTGATGTGGTAACAGCCCAGGCATGACCCTTAACGGTCCGCTGGGCTATAAACAACATTCTCTCTCTCTCTCTCTCTCTCTCTCTCTCTCTCTCTCTCTCTCTCTCGGGGAGCTGGAATGGAAAGTCCTTTGCGACCGCGTCTGACGAAATTTGCCAACTGTAAGCGTTATACGCATTGCTGTTGCTTCATCTGTGGCAGAGGTTGACATTAGGTGCCATGCCTTCAGAAACATTAGTTTTCAGGCAGCGATGTGGACTCTTTCTTTTCGTTTTTTATGTATTTATGAAAAAACGCGCAAATTCAAGATTACCAAGACTGGGACTGACATTGAAAACCAAGACTACCGGTGTCGTCGTCTGTGGTTTCCTCCTCTCGTATTTCTTCTGGGGGAGTTTGCTGTTGTTTCAATGCGGCGACGTCGAATTAATCCAGGACCCCGTACTTCCACGAAACAAACACTACTTGGATCCCAGTCGTCACATTCCCCTCGTGCTAGTGCTGGAGACACACCACCGGCTTCTTCATCCCAGAACCGAGATCAGAGTTCCAACGATGTCATGTCCATGCTTCATCAGCTGAGCATGAAAGTTTGATGCGGTGAGGATGATGACATCAGAGGCCTCAAAGACGGTTTTGATATGCTGCATGCGGAAATGAAGAGCATGAAGGAAGAATGCACCCGTCTACGAGAGGAAAATGCCGCACTGAAGGAGAGTAACGTCCGCCTGGAAAAGAGGATCGAAGAGATGGAGAGGAAGACCGACGATTTGGAATGCAGGTCGAAGCGAAACAACGTCATCATCCACGGACTTCAGAAAGCAGAGAAGGAGACGGCAGATGACCTGGAGGCTGCAGTCAGGGAACTCTTCACTGACAGGCTGGAGCTGGCCAAAGACGTTCGATTTGACCGCCTGCATCGCCTGAACCAGAGGCCCAACTCTCCAATAATCGGGTGCTGTACCTTCTTCAAGGACAAGGTGGACATACTCAGGGCAAGGGGGAAACTAAAAGGTACTAGTATTTTTATTGGAGAAGATTTTTCTTTCAGGGTGAGGGAAGTAAGACGCAAACTGCTGCCACATTTGAAGAAAGCTAGAGCAGAAAAAAACAAAAAGGCGTCTATGGTTTTCGACCATCTTGTAATAGATGGAACTAAATTTTCTGTGGACTCAGAGGGCAACCTGAAAGATATCAAATAGGATATCGGCCGCTCTTCTTGGGGAGGTGTTTTTTCAAATTTTTGTTCTGTAAATAGTTTTTCGTCTGCATTTAATTTAGAGGGAGCAACCAAAAAACGGACACCGGTTGCGGAACTATTCGTGAGCGGTGATGTGGCTGACACTGCACGTGCCTGTATGTTGAATGTCGTGAAGTTGTCAGTGACAGAGAGAACAGTGTGAACGAACAGGGTACAGGCCGTGCAGCCGTGCAAAAAAGTTCAGGAACACATTCTGTGTCAGGTCAGCTTGATTCCGATTGTAACGCACGTGCATTTTCAGTTAAGCGTTTTAAAGTCCTGCAATGGAATGTCAACGGCCTGCTTCCTAAACTAAGACATAAAGATTTCCTTTCTTATGTTCGTTCCTTTGATATAATTTGTCTTGTTGAAACCTTTATAGAAAACTTTCAATCAGATTTATTTGTTGATTACATAACTTTTTGTAAGCCTGCTATTAAGTTCTCTAAACATGGTCGTTTTTTTCGGGTGGAGTTGTGTGCCTAATAAAGAGAGAGTGTATGCCCCGTTGTTTCGTGTTGTTGACGTAGACTACAATAATATTATTGTTTTGCACATAGACAGAGCTGTATTAGGCACCATGAAGGATATGTTGTATATGTGTGTATATGTTCCGCCTGAAGGGTCACCATTTTATTCTTTTCTGGATGTAAACAATGGCATTAGTCTTTTGGAAGAATGCTTGGCAGATTGTTCTGTTGCATTTCATGATGTTTACTTAGTATTGTCAGGGGATTTCAACAGTCGAACTGCCGATATAAATATAAATGATTTATGCAGTGAAAATTTTTGTTAAGTCATTAAAAACAAGTAGTTCGATCAACACAAACAGGAAATCTCAAGACAAAGTGTTGAATAGCTATGGTAAACTTCTGTTGAATTATGTACTACATTTGATTTACGTATTCTGAATGGTGCATGTAATGGCGACCGCTATGGTTGCTACACATACATCTCAGATTCAGGTAGTAGTGTTAACGATTACTTTTTATGTCGAGTGATATGTTTGCTATGTTTGAATCTTTCTGTGAACTTAATATTCGTGATATGTTTCATTCAGATCATATGCCACTTGAATTACATTTAACTTTTTCGGGAGAGCATGACAATATGAAAAACTCAAGAAGAGAAACAAACATTCAATAGGATAGTCTGGAACAATACTGCATCACCGGTGTTTATTGACTCAATGCAGTCTGAGGATCTCGTAGAATGTTAGAGTTAGCTGTAAGTTTAATTGATTTTGATATTGACGAAGCTTTGTCTATATTTAACGACTGCATTAAACGAAGTGCTGAATGCATGAATAGGCAGATCAAATTGGTGATAATGATAAATTAGATGACTGGTATGATCATGAATGTAAGGCAGCAAAGAAAAATTTAAGAAAGCTTTACAGAATATCCCGTCAAACAGGATATTCTGAAGACGGAAACGCTTTTTGTACTGCACGTAGAGAGTATAAACATTTGTTAAAGCGCAAAGAGAAGGATTTCCACAAATCGTTTTTAGATGAATTGTTATCTTCGGTGAATGATCAAAAGCAATTTTGGGAAAATGTAAATAAAACTTTCATGTAAACGGAAACACGTTAGCAATGATATCACTTTGGACAACTGGTTTGAACACTTCAAAGCTTTACTCGAAAAAGAAAGTGAACCAGACGAGGACGAATTGAATGTTGATGGTAATGATGTTTATTTCAACCGACCAATATCAAAGGAAGAAGTTATTTTAGCAATTAGAAAGATAAAGATGAGAAAAGCTGCTGGGCCGGATGGAGTAATTGGAGAGTTGTTAAAAAATGCAGGTGATTGTGTTGTAGATTTCTTTGTCACATTCTTTATGCTTTGTTTCAGAAAGGTATATTTCCTGACAGTTGGACACAGAAAGTATTGTGCTTTCCCTTGTACAAAAAAGGAGATGTCAACAACCCTAACAATTACAGGGGCATTTTCATTATGCAATATTAGTAGCAAGATCTATAGTACAGTTATTAATCATCGTTTACAAGAGTGGGTTGAGGAAAATAACATTACTGGAGAATATCAAGCAGGATTCAAAAAGAACTATTCAACTATTGATCATATGTTTACTTTGTTAGCTGTCATACAAAAACAGTTCTCTTTCAACAGAAAATTATATGTTGCATTCATAGATTTTGAGAAAGCTTTTGATTCCATTAATAGGAAAATCTTTGGTCAATTTTAGTTAAAAATGGTATAAATGGTAATTTATACAATTGCATCAAAAAGTATGTATAATAATGTTAAAGTTAAGATACGGTGTGGACATAAACTAACTGATTTCATCATGTGCACCTATGGTGTTAAGCAAGGTGACGTGTGCAGTCCTGTTTTATTTCTTTGTTTATTAATGAACTTGCCATAGAAATAATTCAAAATGTAGGCATGGTGCAATGTTTACAACTGATTATTTTGAGCTCTTTATTTTGTTATTAGCAGATGATATTGTACTATTATCAGAAACAGTTATTGGTTTGCAGACACAGTTAAACAGTCTGCAACGCGCAGCTTTTTCACTTGATTTGAAAGTGAATTTAAGCAAAAGCAATATAATTGTGTTTAGAAAAGGTGGCTACTTAGCAGCAAGAGAAAATTGACATATAATAATGCTGTTATGCCTGTCGTAAATGCTTATAAATACTTAGGTATACTGTTTTCAACAAAACTCAGTTTCACACTGGCTTGCAATGACCTGGTTAGTAAAGCAAAGAAAGCTCTGCTCTGCATTATGAGAAAACTGTATATTTTGAAGAATACTAGTTTAGATTTATTGTTGAAGTTATTTGATTCACAGGTTCAACCCATTGCTCTATACGGCGCAGAGCTTTGGGGACTAGATGATGCAGCCCGCCATTGTGAAAAAGTGCACCTCTTTGCATTAAAGAAATTTTTAGGAGTTGAAATGCGAACACCCAATGACTTTGTCTATGGGGAGACCAATAGATATCCTATCTCTTTGAATTCTGTGTTAAGCTGTATCCGATACTGGTTGAAATTAACAAAAATGAATGATCACAGATTACCTCGGAAAGCCTATATGATGTTATACGACCTAGATGCAAGAGACAAAAGAATTGGGCTTCAAATGTCCGTTGCAAGTTATATCAATTTGGATATGGCTATGTTTGGATAAACCAAGGCGTGCAAAATGACAGATCATTTCTATGTGAAATTTAAAGACAGATTAATTGCATGCAGGTGGCAGGAATGGGACTTTCATGTCAAAAATAGTGATAGATTTACCATGTATCGGACTTTTTTTTGTTCGGTACACGATGTCAAACTTTATTTACGAATGGATTTAGCTAAACACTTGAAGTTGACAATGACCAAATTTAGACTAGGAATTTCAGACATAGCAGAACACCGCTATCGTTACAGTAAATATACTGGTATAGATTTGACTTGTCCATTATGCAAAAATGGAAAAAGAGGACGAACTTCATTTTGTTTTATGTTGTTGTAAATTATCCAGTCTAAGAGCGCAATATGTACCGACAAAGTTTTCCAAGGATCCCTGTCAGTTTCGGTTAAGCCTGCTAATGGCATCTCAGAATGAAAACATAATAAGAAATTTCTCAATTTACTTATTCAAGGCATTTCAGCTTAGATCAATCATGACTTCGTGACGGAGTAGTCCATCCAGTTTTCTTGTGTTTTGTATAATTCTCATATTGATGTTGTTATGTTCTCCATACCCCCCTTCATAATTACACACACACACACACACACACACACACACACACACATGTACAGCCTTCTCGTGCACATCTTGGTGAGTAACGTCGCGACGATCACCAATCGGAGTTTGATTTACCCCTCCCCAGGGTTTTCCCGGAAGTCTTCTATTAGGATGGGATTGCCCTTGGGTGGATTCACGGTCGAAGTCATTAACTGGTCGCCGTGTTTCTGTCACGTGCACGCCGATGGAACACAGGGGTTTCAGGAATGACGAGTGTACTGGCCTGCTTCTTGTGATTGATTAATGAATTTATTGATTGATTGAGTGTGTGCGTTTGTCTGTCTGTCTGTCTGTCTGTCTGTCTGTCTCTCTCTCTCTCTCTCTCCTCTCTCTCTCTTCTCTCTCTCTCTCTCTCTCTCTCTCTCTACGTCTCGGTGTGTGTGTGTGTGTGTGTGTGTGTGTGTGTGTGTGTGTGTGTGATGTTACAAGTGCATGAAAATCCGAGCGTATGTTCTCACACGCTCAAAAAGCTCACGTTTTATTTTATCAGTTCAGTGCAGTTCTCGGCCCGTATCATCATAATGGATGTTCAAAAGTTCTCTTTGGAAGACGCAAGGGCGGAGTTTTAGCCGTCTTTCAGTGGGCGTGAACGACGTCATTGTGCTGTCACTGGAGCCGAATGTTCGGTTCAATTGGCGACAGGTTCCCCCTTCGTTGTGTTGTTCACTGGAGCCGCACGTTGAGTTCAACTGGCGACAGGTTCCCCCTTCGTTGTGTTGGTCACCGGAGCCGCACGTTGTGTGTTCAATTTGCGACAGGTTCCCCCTTCGTTGTGTTTGTTCACCGGAGCCGCACGTTGTGTTCAATTTGCGACAGGTTCCCCCTTCGTTGTGTTGTTCACCGGAGGAGCCGCACGTTGAGTTCAATTTGCGACAGGTTCCCCCTTCATTAGTGCTCTGCGCTATTGAAAGAGCTGTCGGTTATCGTAGTTAAGAGCACACATGTGCAGTGTTGTGGTGTAGTAGGGGATTTTTTATGTCCATGGGTTTAAAAGAGGTATTGTAGTGTCAGGGTCTCTGTTGGCTTTGAAATGTATTTTAATATTTTCTGACGGTTCTCTCTCTCTCTCTCTCTCTCTCTCTCTCTCACGCACACACACACACACACACACACACACACAAGCACGCACGCACGCACACACGCACACACACACACACACACACACACACACACACACACACACACATCAGATGCATACAACATAGTTTTTGCATAGTTTTGGGGTATCCAGCAATGTGGGCATTCGAGGCAATGACTTGGTTGATCAACTTGCCAAGAGTATCACAAAGAGGGAGTTGAGCAGATTGCCTATCCGTCACCTTGGTCTAGAATCCAAAGGCCAGGCTTGTGCCTAAAACCTCTGGCAAGAGGAATGGAACTGGCAGACGGACAACAAACTGTTGCAAAATGGACCAAACCTAAAAGAATTTTTATCATGGTCCCAGGGTGGTCGTCATGTATTCCGTTTTCTTACAGGCCACTCCTTTCAACCCATTCTTATCTTTTAAAAGGTGAAAACGTTCCGTCGTTCATTCTCTGTCATGTACCACTCACAGATAAGCATGTTCTTTTAGAGTGTTAGGACTTGCGTGATAGAAGACATAAACATTTTACGTCAGACTCCTTGAAAACCATGTTCACAGACGGCCTATCTGAACGTCTGATGAAGATCAACATCTC
>JADBJO010002916.1:155241-157741 GCA_016801955.1 Conus betulinus | reverse complement strand
GCCACAAAACTACCACTTTTTTTACGGCCTTTCATACATTATGCATCTGGCTAAGTGTACGTGTGTAAGTTTCTGAATCAATCCCTACTCCTACCCTCCACCTACCACCACCCCACCCCTTCCTCAACCTCACACCCTCCTCCATTCGGCCCCGTCCCTCGCTTTGACATGCCATACAGAACGACGTCCTGGTGATATATGTTGCTGTGTCGACACCAACAGCCGAAGAGAACCTATCAATAATTTGTTGCCTTAATGCCACTCGTCAGAGGGGTGCCCGCCTGGATGCTGCTGATTGACTCCGATGGCCTTCCATGGTGAATGTTCGGATCAAACAAAACGCAGGACACCAACTACTACTATGTCCAGCGCTGATGACAAGAATGACTCACGCTCGCGGCACCAGCTGCCAATTGAGCTTCACGTTTTAGAGCGAGGCTGCTATTACATTATTCCAACGACAGTTTTTTTTAAAAAATCGTTTGGTAGAGAGAGTTGGTAACGAACTAATCACAGGCATAGATATGGAGTATAAATTTAAAAAAAAACCCAGTAAGACCACCATGAAGCTTGGGACAAAATTAACCCATAACTACTGTGTCTTTTTCCGGTTACTAAAGTTGATCAATGAGGACGAAGATAAGAACGATGCTGTTCTTTCAATTTTGTTCCAAAAAAGTTTCGAGAGGACAGTACTCTACGCATATTTCTTAGCGTATGCCGCCGTCAATCAGGTTCAACAGAGACAGACACTGCAGTGTTGGCCAGTGTTTGAACGACAGTGCTATAGGTGCAGTAAGGTAGGCGGAAATTGACTCTGTGGTTGCTAGGATCCCAGTCTGCCTAAAGCAGACTCAGGAACTCTGGGGACGACTCGACTGAGACCGACAACACCCAGTGACACAATGGTTTGAATAAAAATTCAAACGCGGGACTTCTCAGCCGCAGGTTATGACCATAAACCACCCCGCCTTAGTAAGCGGTCAATCTGCCGAGTGTGGCACACATATGCGTGTGATATGAATATCGAAACTATGGCTATATAACAGTAGAGTATAAGGGGCCGGAATCTGTCAGACATGGTTTAATTTTCTTTCGTATAATATAACGTCATCAGGTAGGTTGCAGGGGGATTGTGGGAGTCAGGAGGGCGATGAAAAGAGGAGGGTTAGTGAGGGGGAGGTAGGATGGGATGGGGCAGTCAGAAGACGGGCTGGGAAGATGACATGACATGACATGACAGGCCTGCTTCGCCAGATTTCAGAGGGCCGCAGAGAAGCCCAAAACATCAAGGGATTCGAATTGTCAGAATGTCATCAGCGGTACGTCATTAAGCCTAGTCGGAGCAACCAGATCGACAGGCAGGCAACCAAGGAAGTATAGAGATACAATCCTAGTCTTGTGATCGACGTTTAACACCAATCTCGGAAGCGCAGCTAGGCGCCAGTCCTCTTTCACATTCGTAGCTATAATTTCTATTCTGCCATACGCGGCCACACCGAGCCTTGTTCTGTCACAACCCCAGCGCCGGCATGTCATAGAAATCACACAATATCATTCCCATTCTTCCCATTTTGAGCCTACAGCATACTGAACATTTTCCAAGTCGGCCGTGGTCAGAAACCTCCATACTGATAATGGACCGGACCTGCCATGCCCCACAGGCAATCCACTACACTACCAGCTTCTGCGGCACACATGTTGCTTGTTAAACCTGTTGTGATATTCAGCGAAAAGGTTGAAGATCGCTACGTCAATAGGAAGAGTTTTCCGTGCGATTTGCAAACGAGTTCTATCAGATTTCAGCTTTCTTCTCCTTTTTTCAGCTGGTAAGTGTGTGGACACTATTGCGTGTGCACATGGTGATTTGTACATGAGCACGCTTCATATCCCCTAACCCCCCCCCCCCCCCCCCCCCCCCCTTTCACCGACTTCAATGTTCCCCACCAAAGTCCAACATATCCCTTTCAAGACATAAACAGAAATATTACCATCGCCCTGCGCGGCCTTGTTCACGCACACACGCGCACGCACGCACGCACGCACGTCCGAACGCACGCACGCACGCACGCACACACACGCACGCACGCACACACACACACACACACACACACACACACACACACACACACACACACACACACACACACACACACACACACACACACACACACGCCTATCCGTCATGTGCAACCATCCACCCATATGAGGTAAACACGTGAATACTCAAGCGACCTATACTTCAATCTATTAAGCTACCAATCCACACATCTATTGATAATTGTATTGGCAGTTTCATTTTTATAATTGTATTGGCAGTTTCTTTGTCAGTTCCTACAATGAGCAGCAATTAATAAGATCATTATGGGGCATTACAAACAGCCCGTACTCTCACCCGTTCTCTCTCTCTCTCTCTCTCTCTCTCTCTCTCTCTCTCTCTCTCTCTCTCTCTCTCTCACACACACACACACACACACACACACACACACACCACACACAC
>JADBJO010002916.1:147741-152741 GCA_016801955.1 Conus betulinus | reverse complement strand
GTGGGATCCGTGAGGTACAGGAGTTTGTATGCAAAAACAAGAAGAGTTTCGTTACATCACACAAGTCGCAAGGCATACCGTACCCTCTGTTTTGAAATTTTGTACATTTTTGTACGGAATACGACCACGTATATGCATGCAAGAAATTAAAAATCCAAATGTATTTTACATTCATCACAGTTCGTCGTTTACCCGTTTTTCACCGCGAGTGTCCGCTCACAAATATAAGGTATAATCACACACACACACACACACACACACACACACACTCACGAAACCCTCTGACAAAATTACAAGACCCATGATTCAGAAGAAAGAAACATCTAATACATATATAGAGATGGATAGATAGACAGATAGATAGATATGTTGAACAGCTTAGTAGTGGGGGAAAACAAGTGCAGGCTGACAAAGAAGAATGAAAAGTCAAGGAAATAGAAACTTGTTCACTGGCAGCATATGGGGACCATCGTTAGCCCGTTAAAAGACAGAACCCTTCTCATCGCCTGCCCCAAGGCCTTTCCTACGCTGACTCGGACTCGTCAGGGAGATACGGTTGATTGTGTCTCTGCTCCCTTGGCATCAACTAGAGATACACCACAGTCTAGATTTCTCCGATATTCCCATCATCAAGGGTTCAAAACCGGAATCCAACGGCACCTCAAGCGGCTAGAGACGGGTAGAAAAGTAAAACGAAAAGAAGGTATGGAAAATAAATTACATGCTGAAGAACTAAGATCATTATATAAACAGTATTTATGTAGGGTATTATCATTGAGCCTATGCTTGAGGATCCATTTAAGGACGCAAGGGAGGTGAAAAGGTGTGAAGAGTCAGAGTGGTTAGCTGTACTGTTTAATACCCCAAGTATTGTCAGTCACATAGGTGATGACAGCAGCTAAGAATTGTGCAACAGCCTTTACATGGATCTCCTGAGAGATGCCATCTGCCACTGATTGAACAAACAAATTGCTACATCTGAAACAATTTAGTAGTGGGGGGAAAACATGCGTATGCTAACAATTCCTCCGTCATTACATTAATGATTTGGTAAAGGTTTAAAAGATATGGCTAGCTAGCTCGATAAATAGATTGATGTGTAGCCAGATTCGATGGAGCTGCAATAATTTGTCATGCGTTTTGTAACCTTATACCCTATATCATGTTTGTGTACATTATTAATGCCATTCATATTGGAATTTATTTTTTGAAAAATAGATAGATATGCGCGCGCGCGCGCGCGCGCGCGCGCGTGTGTGTGTGTGTGTGTGTGTGTGTGTGTGTGTGTGTGTGTGTGTGTGTGTGTGTGCGCGCGCGTGTGTGTGTGTGTGCGTGTGTGTGTGTGTGTGTGTATGTGTGTGTGCGCGTGTGTTTTTATATCCATAATGTTTCTTTCATTAAGCAGACCAAACAACGGGGAAGTAAAACTTACACCACGCAATACAACAAGGTAAAGAGAAGCGTATACATGACGAGGATTAGATACGCTTAAGAAACTTAAGGAAGATTTTTTGCTTTAAAAGGCAACACTTAGGCCTACTGCTTCATCAACAAGTTGTTATGGTAACTGTCTTCACCTAAGATAATTTATCGTGTGTTCATGAAGTGATGGTAATTATGACGTCAAGATGATCACCACCACTACTTTAAAGGCATCTGTTTATGAGTAAGAAGATTACCAGTAACCATCTTAAGAACTAACCACCGTACGCCAAGAGAATGTCGTATGCAGTGAATACAGTAATCATAGCGCTCATGTTCAACCATCCTCGCGTTACAGTAAGCATGCCATCGAGTAATGGTTGGCTATTTTCAGGAATCAAAATTACTGCTCTCACTGTGATTAATATTATGGAGAATCAATGGATCAAACTGTGATTAATGTTATGGAGAATCAATGGATCAAAAAGGCAGAAAACGATAGAAGCAATACAGTAATTGGCCGTGAAAACAGTAATTGTAAATGTTTTTCTTCACATAAAAACGCACACTTTTTCCTGAAAAAACAACAACAATAATCATTATGTTATGCCGCCGATGATCCGCCATGATAACGAAATAAAGGACAACATTCTTCAAGTAACGATCTGAACCGCACACAAATGTGAGCCGTGACCGTTGAAATGCTGAGGAAAATGTTCGCAACAAGTACGTTCAACTTGATTCATAACAAATTCATACCCACAAATGTCTGTGCAAGTTCAAATAGTGCACTTCAGTCATCCATTTTTTATAGACTGGTGAAAAAAAACACACAGGTTCTGTTTCTGAGTATTGTCCATGATTTCTAAAAAATCACCGAAATTAAGTTACGTTGTACATAATTCGCAACCCTGTGTTGAAGTTGCGTTGCACTTAATTCGCAACCCTGTGCTTGACTCCATGGTTTTGAAGTCCACAGTTTCATCCGCACATAACTGCGAATGAACAGTTTTAATACTTTGCCACTCAGCCTAAACGGACATCCGTAAGTGAATGTCAACTCGGTGAAATTGTTGCATTACTGTATTCCAAACATTACACATCGAATCGCCACCTGTCACACCACACATGCCAAAGAAAAGTAGCCCAAGTTGTCCAAACATGTAGGCCCATTCACGCTGATGTCTCTGGTATTCTTTGCCCCCATTTTCTCTGTCTCATTCCATGGTTTGCGTCTGGTACGTATGCGCGTTGTCTGTTTTAACGATGCAGTTCATTTTCCTCAGATTTAGCCAGGGGAGTGGAGTGAACGGGTGGTGTGGGTAGAGTAAGTGGATGGGGAAGAGGGGTACAGCGGGCGTACGAACATCACCGAGGAATCATCTTTATCATCATCCCCATTGTTTATTATTGTTGATAATTACTACTACTACTACTACTACTGCTACTACTATCATTATACACCAACAACCAGTAGATCTTAGCGTTGCCGCGACATACAGAAGAACCGTCACGTCGCTGGTAACACCCTGGGAGTTTTAACGGCATTGTGGTGCACAATGTGTGGGCAATACTTGGCGGTGCCTATCCCCTTGCCAAGTAATCGGATGCATGATACGTAGTTTTTGATTTCCACAGTCATAGATCTTAGTGTTGCCCGCAGCTGACACAGGAACCATCATATCCTGAAATCATCTTGAAAGTTCTTCACGGCATAAGGGGGGGGGGGGGGGGGGGGGGGGGGGGGGGGGGGGGGGGCGTAGGCAATATTTGGCGGTGCCTATCCCCTTCCAAACATTCAGATGCATGATGGGTCTTTTCGCGTTTCCTGAACTCAGCGAAACTTGACTTGGGTTACAAAATAGTTCCTCTTCCTTTTTTCTCCAAGGGGAGTTGTTGAGGCACCACACTGAAAAAACAGTACGCCGGATCCTCCCAGCTGTCAATTGTGTGCTCTGGCTTGGGTCTTTGCAGATGGCTTCCCCGTTCAGTTTGCAATGCTGTCAGTCTGTCGCTTTGTCTGTCTTCTTCTGCGTGGATGACTCTTTTAGTAAGGCCGTAGGATTTTGTTACCTGGCTCTACCGATGTAGTTTTACTTTCTGAAGTGTCTCACTGGATCTTCATTTGGGTCCGATGTGCTGCGTGATGATTCGTGGCTCTCGTTTATTGATATTTTGATCAGTATATTTCCTGTTTTGTATCTCGCAGTAACACCTCATTTCCATGGCTTGGACTCTTACTTTCCAGCTCATCTGTGAGGGTCCATGTCTCGCATACACAGAGGAAGATGGACCATATCGGCACACGCAGGAGCCTGATCACGCGTTTCATGGGTACGTGACTGTGTTTGTTCACCTGTAGAACAGGGCAGGTCTCACACCCCGCAAAGCGTTGGCGGGGATCGAACCTATGTCCTAGACATTGAGAAGTCAAATTCAAATCACCTGACTGTTCCACCCGTAATTCTTAATTTCATGTGACGGTAATTATTATAATTTGCCTAATTAAAAAAGATGCATTTTAGGCCTTCGTCAATGGGTTGTTTCTTTTCTATCCGCTCAAAACCACAATAACGAGTAAAATGCGATGATTAAAAAAATGGCGCGTTAGGTTAGATTAAAGAAAAAAAAACACACGAAAAAAGAAACACACAAACAAAAAAAAAATCTTAAAATGCTATGTCCTCTTGCAGATATTACGAAGGAGACCTATATGAAGCCTTCCAATCCTGTTCCGTTGTACTTCGCGTCAGTGTTAGCTATCAAGTTAGTTGAACCTTACGGTGTAAATGTGTATGTTTCATATTTCAAAACATGTGTTACCCCTGTTTTCTGGGAAAAAAAAAAGCACATTGCCCCTCCCACCTCCTCCCATCCCTTCTCCCCATCGACCTCCGTCCTTCTCACTCTCCGCGCATTGTTGATTCCGTCTTGAGTAAGTATTGTCCATCGGGTTAATAGACTGTGTATACACACATTGGATATCGATTTGTTTCCATTTTTTCTCACAAACCTAGCACTTAGGAATATTACATATCCGTTTTCAAGGCTGTAGGAAGAATCGTCAGTGACCAGTTTTCTCAACTGCTTCAGAATAAACACCTGCCGCTGAGAAGGGCGTGGGATTGACGGACAGATTGTGTGTGTGCGTGTGTGTGTGTGTGTGTTGTGTGTGTGTGTGTGTGTGTGTGTGTGTGTGTGTGTGTGTGTGTGTGTGTGTTCGTGTGTGTGTGTGTGTGTGTGTGTGTGTGTGTTCGTGTGTGTGTGTGTGTGTGTGTGTGTGTGTGTGTGTGTGTGTGTGTGTGTGTGTGTGTTCGTGTGTGTGTGTGTGTGTGTGTGTGTGTGTGTGTGTGTGTGTGTGTGTGTGTGTGTGTGTGTGTGTGTGTTCGTGTGTGTGTGTGTGTGTGTGTGTGTGTGTGTGTGTGTGTGTGTGTGTGTGTGTGTGTGTGTGTGTGTGTGTGTGTGTGTGTGTACTTGGTTCATTGGTAACGACTCCAAAGCAATGAAAACCTTGGATTTCTTTCATGTCTTAAGTGTGATCGCACCATGTGCTAATATCAGCTATCATCGCTTTCAGC
>JADBJO010002916.1:142741-145241 GCA_016801955.1 Conus betulinus | reverse complement strand
GAGAGCGGAGCAGTAACTGACTTGCTTGCTGCTGCAAAAAGCGATTCATTTTCAAATTGGTCAAAACCGATTTCGTCATCATCAGGACCATCTTTAAAGATTTCCACTCTGCGATTTGATGTTCGGTATGTCGGTACGGAAGGCCTCAGCAATGTCGGGAAATTGGTGTGTGACTGAGGATACTTTATCACTCGAACCAGATGTGAAGGACAAGTGGAAATTGTCCTCATTTGGAATCGTGGAACAAAATCTGGTACAAGAAAATCAGTCTTTCAGGTTCAAAGATGAACAGTGAAGTCTAGTAGTCAAAATTATCTTTATTGAGGGTCAAGGCATAAGCTTAAGATTTTCGTCATCCTGCCTCGCAAAAATAATTACAATCATACATTACAAACGAGCACACAGAAACCATGTATCAATAGATTATGAAAAATATGAAAAAAAGTAACTATTACATACAAAACCATTTTAATTGTATTAAAACTAGTGTACAGAATTTCAGTAACAATCGTAGCTGACATATAGCACATCCGCGACGAGAGAGAGAGAGAGAGAGAGAGAGAGAGAGAGAGAGAGAGAGAGAGAGAGAGAGAGAGAGAGAGAGAGAGAGAGAGAGAGAGAGAGAACGTGTCATATCGGAAAGATGACTGTTGCTAACAGGATATACTCTGCATCCGTCGATTTGAAATCTGTTGAGATCAGACACTTCGGAGTAACAGGCACCCTCTGCCGCAAGATCTCATGAGACAGCTCTCGATTTCTGCGGAAAGAAGGACCCGAGCGATGAAGGTAAATGGCAGAAGCGGCTGATATGGATTTCAGTCAGGATCTGATCTTGAAGGAACAAACATAAATTTCAATTACACTAGGTGTCCAAGAACAGAGCGGCTAAGATATCCGCCAAAAGGTAACTTGATCTTTTGGCGACCAACCATCCTTGTCACGCAGGTTTGAATCCAGATAGCGGACAAGAATATAGCAGAATGGCGTCTAGGAATAACGTCCTGGATGAGCCCCAGCCTACATGGAATTTACGGAGCTAAGACCTGAAACACTTGCATAAGGGAGATTGGGAGTGCGAATGTTGATTCCCTGAGGACCATTGATCCAGCGCTGTGTTGTCTTTCTTCCTACAATGTGGTCAGTCTGACACTGAGTGTAAACGGATCTCGACGATCCTCTGTATCACGTAACGCCATCATTTACGTCTTTTCCCCTGTAAACATCCCAACTTATCTCCTCTTATCACAATCCGATAAAGGGTATTGGGACCATCACTTGAGACAAGCTGATTTATAATATTGTTTTATACAGCAGAACCGCCTCGTCACAGCAAATCCCTCTGTGTGTAATGTGGGTTATTACAATGCATGGGGTGGAACCACGTATCTTTTTCTATTTGTTTTCCCTACTTTCTTTTATCGTTTTTTCCCCCCCGCAACTCATTGAAGTGGATGCTCTACACAACTCTATGTCGTTGTGGGTTCTTTACCACGTGTGAAGGTCGCACGCGGGACCTAGGGTAGTCTTCTTATCTGAAAACTAGCACAAGGACCACCACTTATTGTCAAGAGGAAAGGAAGGAGGGTCAAAGCAATCCACCCCGAACGAACTAAGGACCCTCTCACTTTCCAGGCGAGAACGTTATTCGCAGAGTACACTTTTCAAACTGTCTACGCAAACTGATTGCTTGTTTGGAGAGAAACGGTGAAAGGCGGCCATGTTCTTCAGGACCCTTCGGGCGATTCCCAGGCGGTCACCTGAACGCTTTGCAGACAACTGTCACAGTCATGCCTGGTTGTGTACGGCATCAGACACTCAGCAACATTTTCGGCAAGTCGTTTTTGGTGCCGGCTGCCAGGCCTGCGTGTTATTGCTGAGGTTTGTTACGCCAAGCACAGTGTTTATGTTATTTTTTGAAGAGGGCCCCGTAGTCAAATAGTTCGAGAGTTCCTCTGCGGAGCTGACATTCGGGGGGTTCAGACCACTCGTGGGGTCGATCCACCCAGCAGTAAAGGGAAGGTTAAAAGGTGGTGGAACAGAGGGATGGGTTCCGCTTTCCGTCATGCCATGCACCAGACACGATGTGTTTCCCACAGTTCACTGTCCGAACAGCCATTAGGCTATGGGAGTTTCAGCGCGCGTGTGCATGTGAGCATTTTTTTCCAGTGTTTTTTTTTCTCTTTTTTTTAAACTCGAGAGCAAGGAAATGTGACAAAGCCAAACAATGAGGAAACAAAAAGAAATTAAAAAAAGGAAATGTGTACAGCCACACCACCCCTGGGAACAGTAACACACGTTTCCATATTTCAGTCTTGAGTGAAATTTTCCCAAATGTAGAATGTGCGCGATCAAGATGCGCGAAAACTGCCGCCTGTTTGCAACGGCACGAAACGCAAACATCTGTAGCTACATACTGCTTGACACAATGCTCGTTGGCATTAATTCCCAATGGCCATGATGTCGTCTGAAGTATGAGGATAACATGCTGTCTGTCTGG
>JADBJO010002916.1:115241-122741 GCA_016801955.1 Conus betulinus | reverse complement strand
GAATAAAGGAATTGTGCAGAGAATGACCAGTAGAATGTACAGTGCACACCTCCCACGGCTATCTGAGACTAGTAGAGCTCTGCAAGGGAGAGCTAAGAAACGGAGGAATACAGAGGGGGAGAGTAAAGAGGCACGAATGGGAGAGATGATGTACTCAGAGAGCAGATATGAGATATGTGAGAGTGGGCGCACCAAGGGGGCAGATAGAGGAGAGAACTTGACGAGATGAGACATGAGCAGGATGAAGGAAACCAGAGGGATGAAGAAAGCGAAGAGAGCCTGCAAGGCTCTGTGTAAACGATAGCGCGATTGTCCAAGTACATAAGTGCTCACCACACACCGGCTATCTGGTTATAAGCTCACAAGGAAGCACACAAGCTAACGAACGATGGTACAGAATGAAACAAAAAAGCAAAGCATGTGATATCACCGTAGCACATAACATTTGTTATGGTTGCCTTGGGGGGCAGATTCTTCTCCAGACAGCTTGGCGACAGGAAGAAAGAAAGCGATGAAGATGGTCAGGCAGGAACAAAGCCATAGCGCGGTTTGATCTCAAGCTAAGTCTCGCCCCAGCCACACTATACACACGTAATCACACACACACACACACACACACACACACACACACACACACACACACAACACACACACACACACACGTGTGCACACGCGGCGCACACACACACGCAAACCCACACCACACACACCACACACACATACTAAGACACACGCACACACACACAACACACACACACACACACACACACACACACACAAACACACACACACACACACACACACACACCCGCACACACACACACACACGACACACACATTAACAAACGATTTCAAAACCCAGATTATTCCTTTTTTTCTCCATGAAAGGGTGAATCAAACATCAAACGCCATCTCATTAATTAAACGCTAACTACTTTTAAAAGATCAATCTGCGTTTAAAAAGGGTGAAGGGGAGGATGAGGGGTGGGGGGGGGGGGGCGGGGGTGGGGGAGTGGGATGGTGGCGCATCAAAAGGAAATGTTCTTGAGTGCCTCCAGAATTTTCTTCAGAACTGAGGGAAACAGGACCAGCCAGTGGCTGCCGGTTTGCTCTTGTCTTGTTCACACGTGATCAGCCTGCTGCAGCAAAATGATCACGTGCTCAGCAGAATCACTACTAAAACCATAGAAGGGAAACTGGACGACGTTGGGTAGGTCAGCCTGCTATATAGGAAAAGAAAAAAGTGTCCCCAAAAAGAAAAGACGGGATGATCTTAAATTTTGTCTAGATCTGAAAATGGGCAAAGATTCGTCGTCTATCTATCTATCTATCTATCTATCTATCTATCTATCTATCTATCTATCTATCTATCTATCTATCTATCTATCTCTCTATAGTATTTTATCATGTCTTTTTTTTTCTGTAATATGTGCTTTGGGCTCTTGCGAGGGAAAACGCTCTATCTATCTATCTATCTATTTTATCGTCTATAGTTTTTGTCATGTATTTTTTTCTATAATATGTGCTTATCTCTTGCGAGGGAAAACGCTCTATAAATATCTTTACGTTGTCTACATCATTATCTATGTATTTGCGTTGTCTAACTATATATATATATATCTGGCTATATATATCTATATATCGGCAGTCTATACCATGTATTTGCATTGTCTAACTAGATGACTGGCTAACTCTATCCGTTCTATCTATCTGTCTACCTCTCTATCTATCTATCTATCTATCTATCTATCTATCTATCTATCTCAGTCCGCACATATACATATAAAGAGAGATGGATAGGAAATAATGACATGTGCCTTGTCTTTCATACTTCCACCTTTTCATTGGTAGAAAAATTTAACATTCTTACACTCTTGCCTGTAGGGAAACATGTACAATCACGTGTGTGTGTGTGCCATGTGTGTGTGTGTGTGTGTGTGTGTGTGTGTGTGTGTGTGGTGTTGGGTGGTGTTGTGTGTGACTTAAATTATTCTCCATAGGAACATATTTTTCTACTTGGTTTACTTTCTGTTCAACTTCGCGCACAGACAAGATAGATGTGTGGGTATGGGTTGTGCGTGCTTTACATTCAACACCAAATCAAGCGCAAGATAAGGAATTTTGTTACGAAACGAGGAGGAGGAGGAGGAGGAGAAAGGGAGAAAAGAGAAGGAGAGAGACAGAGGAGAGAGGAGGAAAGAGAAGAGACAGAGACAGACATGAGCAGAGAAAGAGATGAGAGAGAGAAGAGAGAGAGAAAGAGAGAAGAGAAGAGAGAGAGAGAGAGAAGAGGAGAGAGAGAGAGAGCAAGAGAGAGGGATTATAGTCGCTTCATCCACCCTTTACAAGGAGGCAATTAGTCTTCTTTGCAAATATATGGTATGTATGAAAAGAAATAGGAGGGGAATGTCTGTCACACAGAAGAGAAAAGAGTCATTTCCCTGACATGTTCGTTTTAAAATATATGCTTTTCTTGCAGTATTTCCCAACAGAAAGTTCACGTAGGCTACTTTGTCAAAGACAGGTCATTACGGTTTTGTTATTCTTAGTGGATTTGTGTTGACTTTCGTGCTTAATATTTCATTTGTAAAAAGATAACACACATTGGCTAATTTTGATCAAGATTTCATTTTCATTGTCTTGTGGTAACAATCATTGTCAAAACTTGGTCTTTTGTGAGGGACTGGAAGCCGAACGATAAATCGTATTCCTTTTCAAACAAGAAGATCGATCTTCATTTGCACAGTAATTCAAAACTCAATTCAAACATTTCATTGCGTCAAAATCACGTTTTGACCATAGTATTGCTCTGAGAGAGAGAGGGGAGAGAGAGAGAGGAGGTGAGAGAGAGGGGGAGTGGAGAGATGAGAGAGGGGACGAGAGAGAAGAGAGAGAGAGAAGAGAGAGATTGGAGTTCTGAAGGAGAGAGAAGAGGGGAGGAGCGAGAAGAGTTCTAAGGGACTGAAGAGGGACGAGAACATAAGAGGAGGCGCAGAGTTAAACGAAAACAAGAGTGGTTAGGCCAGTGATTTGTGCATACCCTTTAAAGAGAGGGAGTCGAGAGAGAGAGAGAGAGAGAGAGAGGAGAGCGAGAGAGAGAGAGGAGGAGAGGAGAGACAGAGAGAGAGAGAGAGAGAGAGAGAGCGGCAAGGGGGACATCGTTTGGAATGATTGCAACCCTTTGAATTGATTTTATCAGTGGAGAAACACGTCCTCAGTCGATGTCCCGGTTAGACTTCAGACAGGCGATCTCACTGCTATCCAGCCAACAGAGTTGATTGACTGTCAAGGAAGCAAACTGACAGGGGATGCCCGGGCAATATACACAAGACATGTATATATTAAGTGAATCAAACTTGATGCACACATGAAATAAAACAAAACATGAGAGAAAATATTGTGATAAAAAACATAAGCATCGTAAGAAAACATCGAAGCGACCTCAATCCAACGTCGGGATGATTATTCATACAAAGCAGTGACCTCTGAACCCTGCACGCCAAGACTTGTCACTTCAAACGGACAAAGCGCGATGACATCTCTCCCATGTGACCTCGCCGCGTGACTTTTGATCGAGACACTGTCAGACGGTCAGAAGGGGACCTAGGCTATGCTTTCATTCTCAATGACTGGCTATGCTTTCACACTTCTCAGTCTGACTCTCTCTCTCTCTCTCTCTCTCTCTCTCTCTCTCTCTCTCTCTCCTCTCTCTCTCTCTCTCTCTCTCTCTCAACTGCATCATGATTGTTTGCAAGTGAATTTGAAAAGACTCATAATACTGTTGTCTTCATAATTGTTTTCGTAAAATTGGATATTGCCCCTTTCATAATGGAATACGAGTTTAAAATCTCTCTCTCTCTCTCTCTCTCTCTCTCTCTCTCTCTCTCTCTCTCTCCCTCTCTCTCTCTCTCTCTCTCTCTCTCTCCCCGTCTCTCTCTCTCTCTAAAAGCCTCTCCCCAGGTCCCAGCTCCGTTCCTCTCAGTCTCTGTCTATGTCTATGTCTCTGTTCTGTTTGTTTCTGTCTATTTGTATCTGTCCGTCCGTCTGTCCGTCCGTCCGTTCTGTCCGTCTGTCTGTCTGTCTGTCTATCTGTGTCTGTCTGTCTCTCTGTCTCTCTCTCTCTCTCTCCATCTCTCTCTCTCTCTCTCTCTCTCTCCTCTCTCTCCTCTCTCTCTCTCTCTCTGCCCCCTGCTCTTTTCTCTCTTCCAATGATTACATGTATTTGCTTTACAAAGCAGACAAATTTTGCGCTAATATTTGTACTAAGGTTATCACATGCAGGATTCCTATCCTGGATTATGCCATCTTCTTCACTCCTGACATCTGCCCCCACACAAGCTAGCACCGCAATGCAGCACTATTGTCCTGTGCACTGAACCGCATGTCCAGCAGATGAACATATATACGGACAAATACCAGACTACGTAAATGAAATTCAAGGTGTTATCCGGCCTCAGTGCCCCCAGACATAATGAACATTTTTGGCAGTCGATATATTCATAAGTTGGCTCAGTGTCACAGTCAGTAAAAATTGTCACATTCAGTGTCAAATGACAAAAATGTTTGGCAGTCCTGATGTTCGTAAGCTGGGTCAGTCTTACAGTCACAATTGTCACATGGAATGTGGAGTGACCAAATGTGGAATGATGTTAAATATGGGCAAGGGGGTGGGGGTGAGGGGAGGAACAGCATCCTTTCACGTCCTTCAAATTGTAGACAGCATCGTTCCTGTTACAGGGAGAAAGAATAAGTTGTTCCTGGAAAACAAAGTCTCAGGGGACGGAACGGGCGAGGAACCACGCATTAAAGAGGGGAAGAAGAAAAACCATCCAATAAATCTGTCATACCACGAATTATACCAGCAGTCACTATGCTCTTTCCAACAGACCATAAACTAATTCCCAGAAATCACCCAGTGACATTGGAGGCAGACCTGTCCTCCCCAAGCCCTTCAGCTGTCTATCAGTTAATCCAATAAAGGGCGATTTGGCAGGACAATTCATTTCTTTCAAAGCTAAGCATTTTATCGGCCTCTTTGGGTTCAGCTATAAAGAAAAAGGCAGCGTAAAACGCTGCAAGCATCACGCTATAGGCCGCTCAGTTATCAGCATTCCAGCCACGGCTCGGTTGACACGGTTCCTCGTAAAGCTGCCACGGTCACATGGAGCCTCTTGTCTGGCCAGTCAAACAGGAATGTATTCGTCTTTCGTCTGGGGCTTGCATGCAGTTAACAAACAGTGACGTACATGAAAAAGACAATTAACGTACGCTTCGTGCCTTGAAAAGACAGACAGACAGACAGACAGACAGACAGGCAGGGAGACAGAGAGAAAATATTTGGAACGGATGGCTATGGTGGTGAGAGGTACATCGTACAAGCCATTGTATTTTTTTTTTTTAAACAGACTGTTCTCTGACCTAAGTCTTTACGCGGAGAACGAACGAGGACGATGTAACAGATAGGGAGAGGAGGAAGAAGGTATCCTTTTAAAACCTGTCAAAATCACTCTCTATGCCAGTTGTCGCAAAACATTTACCAACAGATAACTCTCACAAAGCAGCTAGTGACACTATAGCAGATTTATTTTCGCTTCATTGTTTATTAGACAAGTAACATTAATGCTGATAAGGCAGAATGATGCATGTCCGTCGAAGCTCTGTATTTAAACTGGGCACTGAGGAACCATCTAACGTAAAGGATAGTGGCAATCGTTAAAGGATCATGCTGTTGGCCGCTTTGTTACCTGCCCTTTAGTCATGTCTTCGCTAAACAACTTCCTCTTAAAGCTGCATAGGCACATCCAGTCTCTCCTGTCATCCAGTCTCCTGTTTATCAATCTTTTGTCTGGGTCTATCAGAGAAATGAAATAACACAACAACTGAAGAATTTACCAATAAAACATTAAAGGATACTCCATTTTACAAAAGACCTGACTTGCATTATTCCAGTCAGGTTTTCCACAGTCTGAGTATGGAAAAGCCAAGAGAGAGAGAGAGAGAGAGAGAGAGAGAGAGAGAGAGAGAGAGAGAGAGAGAGAGAGGAACAGTCATCTATCGTAGAGAGAGAGATAGAGAGAGAGAGAGAGAGAGAGAGAGAGAGAGAGAGAGAGAGAGAGAGAGAGAGAGAGAGAGAGAGAGAGAGAGAGAGAGAGAGAACAGTCGTCAATTGCGTAAGACGAATGTCCTGTTTTCCTGACACTTTTAAGAATAAGCTGTTCTCAGACCAAAGTCTTCGGAAAGATGACACGCAAGCCACTACCCAATGAACAGGGGGAGGAGAAGAAGGACGTCTACTAAATAATTATGTCATACTACGCCATATCGTAGCAGTTACAAAGATCTTTCCAACACATCACACACTAATCCTTGAAAATGACCTAGGGACACTGTAGGCGGATCTGTCCTCCCATTCAGACTTCTACCCATCTGACAATCAAATAAAACAAAATGCTGCTATAGCAGGGTGGTGTCCGTCTCTTTAAGTCAAGTATTTATCGGCCCCCATTCGGGTTCCATTTTAGATATAACGGACAATGGCAGTCATGGCGATGGTCACGCTATCAGCTACTTTATTGTCCGCTCTTCAATCATAGCTTTGCTGAAACGCTTCCTTGTAAAGCTGTCAAAAAGGCACACTCAGTGTGTCTTGTTAGGCGACTAGTTATCAGTGATCATCTGGGTTAATGTGATAGTAGTTAAGAAATACACAATGAAGACATTTAGTTATATTTCATTTTAAGGAGAGTACTCATTCCATTTTGGCAGCTAGTTACAGTTGTAAAATGTAACATCCATTACGTTCGGCAAATCCCTGGTGGTGGGGGAAGAGAGAGAGAGAGAGAGAGAGAGAGAGAGAGAGAGAGAGAGAGAGAGAGAGAGAGAGAGAGAGAGAGAGAAGAAGAGAAGAAGAAGAAGAAGAAGAAGAAGAAGAAGACGAAGAAGAAGAAGAAGAAGAAGAAGAACAACAAACAACAACAACAACAACAATAACAACAACAATGGGTGATACTGTGGTAAAATAAACCTCCTATTAAGTTAGCCTTTTCAGAACACGTTGCCTTCAGACTGAACTCTTTGAGAGAAAGACATGCAAGTATGCACAAAATAGAGAGACGATGAGGAACATCTGTGATAATTCTATCATATCAGGCTGTATACTACAGATGTATAGAGCAGATCATACACTAACCTTCAAAAATCATCCGATGACACAGTAGACAGACCTTTCCTCCCTTTATGCATCTAGCCGTCTATCAATCAGGTAAATAACGTGCTAATATAAACTTTCCTTCCTTTATGCATCTAGCCGTCTATCAATCAGGTAAATAACGTGCTAATATAAACCTTTCCTTCCTTTATGCATCTAGCCGTCTACCAATCAGGTAAATAAAGCGCTGATATAGCCGGATGATTCATGTATTTCGGATCTGAGCATTTTATTGGCCTCTCCAAGGTTCAGTTGTAGGCAACAAGGCCAGCGCCAACCGCGGCGAAGTTCAC
>JADBJO010002916.1:107741-110241 GCA_016801955.1 Conus betulinus | reverse complement strand
GACGGAGGCCTTTGGCGATAAACCTTCAGGATCCAGAAATAGATAAGGCAACGCCGTATGCTACCCATTACAGTCTTTGGAGAAATAACAGGACGAGGAGCTACACAGAAACAGGAAGAAGAGGAGAAAAAGTATCCAATAGTTCTCTCACATCACGTCGTAGACTAGCTCTCACATCGATCTTTCCAGTGTATTCTCTCACATCACGTCGTAGACTAGCTCTCACATCGATCTTTCCAATGTATTCTCACAGATCATCCGATATGACACAGTAGGAAGAATGTTCCTCCCATTATACATCTAGCTACCTATCAATCAGGTAAGAAAAACTCCTGACATGGCCCGATGATTCATGTCTTTCGGAGGTACGTTTTTTGTTGGCCTCTTTTATGTTTAGCTGCAGACAAAAATAAAAACAGTGCCAAAACGTGGTAATGATCATGCTATTGGCGCGTTATTATCTGCTCTTCCATCATGGCCAACTCGCTTCCTCACAGAGCACCCAACGGCTCACTCAACGCTTTTTGTCAAGCGAGGTAAAGGCGGTAGTCTTTCCTGTGGGTATGAAGGCATTTAAAGCATACAAATCCTTTTGATGTGAGAATCGTGTCAGTTTTATTACTGCTGGGAAACAAATTATGGTTGGTAGAATTTGCGATATATATATATATATATATATATATGTATATATATATATATATATATATATATATATATATATATATATATATACAGAGAGAGAGAGAGAGAGAGAGAGAGAGAGAGAGAGAGAGAGAGAGAGAGAGAGAATGAAAGATGAATAATCATGGGGGCAAGATTAACATTCCATTGGTCAGTACATTTTAGGACAAGGTGCCCTCAGACCCAAGTCTTTGGAGGAGAAGAGAGACAAGGAACTACAACAATACAGAAAGAGGAAGGTCACTGATGATCTAACTTGTCTGATCCTGTTGTACACCAGCAGTAACAAAGATTGTTTTCCAACACACCATGCACATAGTTTGTTAGTATGGCAGGAAGTCGGGGCACCCGATATCCTACAGAGAAAAAAACCATCGCGAGAAACAACTTCTCAAGAGCGTGCGGCCAACGCCTTGACATTGAGACTGTAGAGGATGGCACCTATCAACTCGACAGAGCAGCTCAAGTTGCCGTCTTCAGGTTGCGAACGAGACACTCCCAGCTCTTCTCCCATCTATCACGTCTCAAACCCTCTGATACTGACCAGTGCTCTTGTGGTACAGGCTCCCAAACTCCCACCAGATCTTACAGTCCCGACCCTCCTTTGAAGCCTTGAGACGCCAGACCTGGCCCAGTCCACTTGAGGCCCAGGAGAAACTGTGAAGTCAAGCGGGGCCGCTGCGGCAGACTGTTGACTTTGGCTTACAAACCAGATTGAGTATCTAGCATGGTGGGGATCGCAAAAGAAAGAAAGAATGTTTGCTAGAGAACATATTTATAGTGTCCTTGAAATTCGACGACTTTCAACTCATCTAAAGCAATCATATTACTTTTTTCAGAGACATCTAAACAGCATGTTCCAGGCCATTAGCAGCCGTGAGTTAGACTGCACATGGGGTGAGAAGAAAAGAAACTGATACACACAAAAGTGCGACTGTGATCCAGAGGAATACTGTCCTCAACCGTCAAGCCAGTCAGCTGGGAGCACATTCTGCACCACCCTTGGAAGCCTGCAATGTGTGCACATAGGGTGCAGACACGCAAAGGGCATTCCATCAAGATGGTAAGAGACGGAAACTGCTCCTGGGAAATGCTATATATGTAATGGTCACCGGATGTGACACGAGAGAACCGCCACCACGGGAACGTCCCCATGGGTGTACCAGCCCATTTTCATGACTGTAGAACCCACCAGCAAAAGACGCCACCGTCAAGCACTGCCGTGTGCACCCTGCAGCCTTACTTATTGCTGCTCTGCTGACAGATGAAAACAGTACAATCCCAGATACGGCCAAGCTTTCATCTCATGAGGTCTTAGGTTCCTCTGAAGAGGATGTTGGATTCCAATCTTCCCTGCGGTCAACAGAATTTCCCTGCGGTCAGTGGGATCTTTCCTCAATGTCACTATGCCTTTCCCCAGAGTCGGCCAAAGGTAGACAAAGGCAAGGATGCATCTGAAGGGGCAAGCAGGACCCAGACAATTACTCTCTTCAATTGCATATGCAGCCTGCTGGGAGCGATTTTGCACTACCTGTGGGAAGCCTGCGCTGAGTTCACACAGGGTGCAGGCAAGCACAGGGCATTAAAGTAAGAGGGCAAGGGATAGAATTGCTCACTGGACAGACTCCATTGTGTAATGGCCACTAGAACCCACCGGCAAAAAAAAACGCCACCATCAAGCAAGGCCTTAATAGCTGTTTGATCTGTTAAGCTGTATTAACACCATTCACTAAAAGCCAGACCAGTGTCATTTAAAAGGAATAATCATCTGTTTTAAGTACACCATTATCGTAGGTGAGAAACTGGGATACGGAAACCT
>JADBJO010002916.1:87741-95241 GCA_016801955.1 Conus betulinus | reverse complement strand
TACAGTGGTGAGTTCCACTCCGACGACTGCTCCCAGGATGATGCGGAGTGTGGCAATCTGGTCGGTGCAGGATCTGTCCTTGCGGAAGCCCGCTTGCTGATCTCTGAGATGTGCGTCTACCTGGTCCTTCATCCTTTCCAATAGGATTCTGTTGAATACCTTTCCTGGTATGACAGCAATATGATGCGTTGGTGCATGAGCTGAGGTCACCTTTCTTCGGCAGTTTGATCAGGTAACCTTCTTTCCATTCTGTTGGGACCTGTTCTTCCTCCCAAATCCTTGCAAAAAGAGGGTGTAATATCTCTACTGTGGTTTCTGTATCCATCTTCAAAACTTCTGCAGGTATAATGGGGAATGTGTGGGAAGTTAAGGCACAGCAAGTAGGGACGTAAAAGACGAAAAAAAAAGGCAGAGAACGAACAAAACAAGAGTAAGAGGAGAGAGTAAAACGAGAAGCTAAAGACTGGAAGGGGACCAGAAGAGAGGGGAAGGCAGTGGAAGATACGGAGAGTGCAAAACGGCTCTTGAACCATTTATCAAACCTTTCTGTTGACGAAGGTGGCCTGTTTCCTTTCCTGTTCGTGCCAGTCTATCAGCTGACCAGACATTCCTCTACCCACAGGCCCTCCCACTACTCGTTCGGAAAGAACTTGAAGGACGCCGAAAAGAATTGGGAGCAACAATTAGGAAAGCGTAGTCGAAGGAACTTCCAGTAGGGAATTTGTCGACCATTTCCGGGCGTGACATGTATGCTGGTCACACGGCGAACCTTGCTGCTATGCATTACATGGGGTCACGAAAGTGAAGACGGTGAGTTGGATAGACGCGACCCAGACATATAGTTTCAGGACAAGATTAAGAACAGGCCAGCAGTCTGGCAAGACTTTGTCAACGTGAAATCAAATGCTCCATCGACATTGTGTGTGTGTGTATATATATATATATATATATATATATATATATATATATATATATATATATATATATATATAAAACAAAGCGTGCTCTTATGTCTTAGACTGTAAAAATAGAGGGGGGGGGGGGGGGGAGTGAGGGTGATAAGCCTTCATATCTGCAGTGGTATATAATTCTTCTGCCTAACTAACAGTATGTGCTTGAGTGGATGAATGGGGGGAATGATAAATGCTTCTCAAAATGAACCTTCAGCAAGCTTATAGTCTCCAAATGGGGAGACAATCTCCAATGGAGAGGAAACTCACTAACATATAACTCCTGGTCAGATACCGGTATCTCGAAACCTGATTGTTTCTCCTCAGTGACCGCGGAAAGTGGTGATTTGACTCCTCTGCCTTTTCGGTTTTAAGAAGAATGCTATCCCAGAAAAAGGCTGTTGTGTAAAACCGTAGTATGTTTGTTGAGTTTTCAAAAAAAACCAATCAAAGGTGCCACCTAAGAAGCAAAAGAAAATCATGAAGGAGCAAAACAAGCTACATTTTCTTGTGAAAAGTAGAACATATGAAAAGATAACCTCTTCAGACACAAGTGCTGAGGGTCAGTTCTTGGAATGAATCCGCAAGGGACTAAACACAATAAACTAATAAATTCCAAGGATAAGTACCGAGCACCATTCCAGCAACTTACAGAGCAGCTAGGTGTTGCAATGACTGCAAGAAATATTGAATTATAAACAAAGCTTGTTCTTACGTCTTAGATTGTAAAAGTAGTGTGTGTGTGTGTGTGTGTGTGTGTGGGGGGGGGGTGATAAGCCTTCATATCTGCAGTGTAGATAACTCTGCCTAACTAACAGTATGTGCTTGAGTGCGTGAATGGGGAATGATAAATGCTTCTCAAAATGAACCTTCGGCAAGCTTAAAATCTCCAGAGGGGGAGACAATCTCCAATGGGGAGGAAGCTCACTAACATATAACTCCTGGTCAGATACCGGTATTTCGAAACCTGATTGTTTCTCCTAAGACATAAGAGCAAGCTTTGTTTATAATTCAATATTTCTTGCAGTCAGTGCAACACCAAGCTGCTCTGTAAGTTGCTGTAATGGTGCTCGGTACTTATCCTTGGAATTTATTACTTTATTGTATATAGGTGAGGTACGAGTCACATGTACATTTCCTTACTTCTGTCTGAACCATCGTGTAACACCAAAAGGTATGAGACTTAATTTCGGCCATGATGCTTTGCCCAAAGAGCCTTTCCTACACGCTTCAATCAATAGTATATTAACTGCTGCCAGTGTGGCAATTGTAAGGGCGTGTAGGGACACTTACAAGATGCTTGTCGACAAAGAAAGATCATCTCTTGACGACATATTTTACCACCTTTTTAAAGAAAATGATTTTTGTACCTTCGAAGGAATTCTGCGATTCAAATGCCATCTGTACTGTGCCAAAAGGAAATTCTACTTCAAGAAAAAAAATTGGAAACTAGAAACCTTGCTGCACGCTAGAAATTCCAAACTAGTAGATTCTCCTGCAACTCAAATTGAAAGGACTAACACACGTGGAGCAAGAAGGTTCAAGAGAAACTTCAAGGTAATGTCTGATGATAACAAAGTGATAGAAAGTTAGGCGTTAACCTTTCTAACGAAAAGCTGACGGACGAACAGATGCGTGTCCTGCCCTTGGGTCCCAAATTCTGCCCCACCCCTCGATCCCTGGACCACGGCCAACTGTGTGACGACGTGGCTGAAGGCTGCAGAAAACTTCGTTTGAAGGAACTTTTCTATGACCCCGACGGCCCTTCAGACTCTGAACCCCCTCCGAAATTTACAAGCCTACAGGATTCTTGCCACCCAAAGGAAGGGAAAAAGAACTGGATATTTCTTGTGATACTGTACTTAGCAGTGTTGAAAACTTCAAAATACTCAAACCCAAATTGGACAATCTGGCCTTTAGTGAACGTTTAGCAGTGAAAGAACTCCACCAACTTGTGATGAATAGAACTATTCGTATAAGTATGGCAGACAAGGGTGGGACAGTCGTTGTGCAAAATACAGATGACTATATAAATGAAGCTTATAGACATTTAAATAATGCTAACAATTACTGTGTAGTAGACAAAGACCCTACCACCCAGATAGCGAAAACGTCCAATTATATTGTCAATAAATTACTAGATACAGGTGTGATCGATACCAACACCTCTAAATGGGCAATCAATGACATGAACTCCGTTCGCACCCCTCTATTTTATCACCTTCCCAACATTCACAAGTCCTTACAGCAGCCCCCAGGTAGACCTATTGTTTCAGGGGTGGGGGGGGGCCTACGGAAAAAAAAACTCAGCATTAGTAGACCACTGGCTACGTGATATCGTTGCTTCTCTCCCCAGTTACATGCAAGACACCACTCATCTGTTAAACACCGTCGAAGAATGGAATTTAAAATATGGACCCTTTCCCAACCTGATTTTGGTAACAATAGACGTAGTGGGACTTTATTCCAACATACCCCAGAATGAGCTGAATAATGCAGTTGAATATTATTTGAATCAAAAAGCTGACCCCAGCATACCTCCCACTGATACACTTCTAGAAATAATGAATCATGTTTTGGAAAAGAATTACTTTATCTTTGAAAACCATATATATCACCAAATTTCAGGAACAGCCATGGGACTCCCATGGCTCCCTCTGTGGCCAATCTGTTTATGGGAGGTTTGAAACAGAGCTTCTTTCTAACAGCCCCCGTTTCCTGTTGTTCAGCACTTCTGGAAAAGGTTTATAGACGACATACTGCTACTCTGGACAGGGACTCAGACTGACCTACAAACATTCCTGACGTATATCAATACAGTTCATCCCACCATTAAATTCACTCACAATACCTCTGTTGACCAACTTCCTTTCCTTGACGTATTATTATATACTTAGAGAATGGCTTATCCAAACAGATCTGTACACTAAACCCACTGATGCACATGCTTATTTACACTACAAGTCTAGCCATCCCCCCCCCCCCCCCCCCCCCCCCCCAATGTAAAAGGAATTTACCCTACAGTCAGTTTTTGAGAATCAGACGTATATGCTCTAAAACCAGAAGATTTCATTAACCGCTCAGAGCAGATGTTCGAATTTCTCCGACTAAGAGGCTACAAACCCCAAACTCTACGCACTGCTCTTGAAAAGGCAAAAAAGACACCCAGACACGATACTCTTACTTACAAACCTAAGCTGTCCAACCCTAGAACACCCGTTATTGTCACTCACAACCCTAGCAAACCCCCCTCTGCGTCAATGGTTTAAAGAATTATATCAGACAGTTTTCACCAGTGACAACTTAAAACAGGCCATACCTCACCCACCCCATCCTAGGAGAAAGAAACAGCCGTTCTCTTAAAGACTTGCTTATGCCCTCAGCCCTTCCCATTAAATTAAATCCTAAAGACCCTAATGTTTTTTTTTCAAATGTTCCAACAAATGTATTATTTGTAGAGAGCACGCCTTGAAATCCACCAGTTTTCATTAGCTACCAGACCGAGAAACATTTACTCTAAGGCACCATATCGACTGTCAAACCAATAACATCATTTATCTCATGTTCTGCGAACTCTGTCAGAATTCTCAATACATTGGTGAAACAAAAAAATCACTCAGAAAACGTTTCTATCTGCATAGATCTCACATCAAGAACAACATCGGGACTCTAGTCACGCAACATTTCAACCTGCCCAATCACACCCTGGCCAACATGAAATGCATGGTGATAGAAAAAGTTTTTTTTTTTTTACAGCCACACGCACAAATTTGTAGGGAAAAATTCTGGATAAGAAAATTGAAAACTCTCCATCCTTTCGGACTCAACGCACTACAATAACTGTTCTTGTTCTATGCCGCTGGACTCCTTTTACTCCCCCCCCGAACCCCCCCCCCCCCCCCTACCCACACACACACACACACACACACATACACACACACACACACACACACACACACACACAAACTCACTCGCACTCACACCAACACACTCATTTACGCCACACACTCCGACATGTGCGTGACGCGCGCACGCTTTAACACACTCTTTACTTAGCCCCTCTTCCTTATACTAAAACGTCCGTTTGCTCCCCTTCCATTTGAACGATTTGCCTGTACGTGAAATCCTTTTTAGCTTCTTATTTTAAGATAGTGAATTTTATTCACTTTCTTTTTATGCATGTATAAATGTTGTGTGACTCGCCGGCCAGTCGACTTACCACCACTGAGGAAGGCATTAAAGCCGAAAATTTTGGAAATCTTTTTATCTTGTCTGTTGTGGTTTTTAAACTCTCTGTTTCATATATATATATATATATATATATATATATATATATATATATATATATATATATATATATATACTTGAACAAAAGAAGGACAAGAACAACAAGTTCCGTTTTAATCCAAATTTTCGGCACCAGGCCTTCCTCCGGGGAGTTTATTGCGACTGAATGATCAAAACATCTCTCACACATGTTCACTCTGTTCATCTGAAATTTCATTGGCGTTCTGCATATATATATAAAATGTAATCCTAACACGCTGTTGATTTTATGCTTACATTTTAATCATTTTAATATATATATATATATATATATATATATATATATATATATATATATATATATATATATATATATATATCTGTGTATGTGCGTGCGTGCGTGCGCGCATGTGTATGTGTGTGTGTGTGTGTGTGTGTGTGTGTGTGTGTGTGTGTGTGTGTGTGTGACAGAGAGAGAGAGCAGTCAGCATGTCAGCCAGCCAGCCAACCAGACAGAAAGACAGACAATGTGTGGATCAGTAAGTGACAGAGACACACAGGCGGACAAGCAGACAGACCACGACACACAGAGAAAAAACAGAAACCTAGAGAGAGAGAGAGAGAGAGAGAGAGAGAGAGAGAGAGAGAGAGAGAGAGAGAGAGAGATGTCGCTTTGATAACTGAAAGAGAGCGGCAAAGAGGCATTGAGACCGAGACATTGCCATCGGGGTTAAAGCATGTTGATCCTTTAATCCTGGGGGCTGTCAACAGAAGTTTTCTGCAGTTCTTCTGTGATGTAACGCCAGCTTTTCCGCCACTTCCAGAGGTCTCCAATCTTATTCCATGTTTAACCATTGTGTGCAGGTCTCTCTCAAACAGGTAATGACACTACTGAGAGAGAGTCCAAGAAGGTACCACTGATGTGAACGATGGCTAAAAGCACGCAAAGCATGGATGGTGTGGGAGGAAGAATAGAGGGAGTGGAAGGTGTTAAGACCAGAGAGAATCTCTCTCTCTCTCTCTCTCTCTCTCTCTCTCTCTCTCTCTCTCTCTCTCTCTCTCTTTGCGTTGTGTGTGAGTGTGTGTGTGCGCGCGTGCGCGCGCGTGCGTGTGTGTGTGTGTGTGGGGGGGGGGGGGGGGGGACAAGACGCTGGGAGAAAGAAATGACAAATGCGGTGATTTAGATAAAGAAGCAGTTCCCGATCTCTCTGCTACTGCCAAACCGTATTTTCTTCTTTCCAAGCGACCATTTTTTTCTCATTTTTCTTTCGTTCCCCTTTTTCTCTTTTTCCTTCTCCGTTTTAGTTTACAGTTTAGGTATCATTCCGACCCTTATCTTATGCTAATGTTCTTTTTTTCTTTCGATCTCTCGTCTGTTTCTGTGGGTTTCGATGTTGTCCTCCTAGACTTTTTGAACTCTTTGTCCTGCATTGAAATGTGTTTGAATACAAATATCAGTCAAATGGGTAGTCTCACCGATCCAAGGAATCAGACCGGAAGTGACTAGGATGCTTTATATGGATGGAGAGTGTTGAGGTTTTCGGAGATTCGGGTTCAGCAAGAGGGGACGTGAAAGACAGAAAGGCAGAGAAACAAACAAAAAAAATTGGTTTAGAGGAGAGGATAAAGCGTAGGCTTGGGCCTGAGAGGGGTGGGGAAGTAAAGCGGTAGGAGGAGGAGGAGGAGGGGGGGGGGGGGGGGAGGGGTTACAATGGAGGAGAAAGTGGGAGTGGAAAAGTGTTCTGCATCCATTTACCAAAACTTTTTCTGTTGACGAAGGCAGCCTGAGTCCTTTCCTGTTCGTACCAATCTATCAGCTGACCCGACATCCCCCTACTCAAGGGCCCTCCCAATAACTCTTACGGCAAGAACTTGAAGGATGCTGAAAGCAACTGGGAGCAACACTGGGGATTGCGAACTAGAAGCAGCTTTCAAGAGAAAATCGTTCGACCATTTTCGCGCGTGACATGTAAGCTGGTCACATAGGGAACATTGCTGTAATGCAAAATATGGAGTCACGAAAGAGAAGACACTGCCTTGGACAGAAGTGATCGAGACATACGATTCAGGACTAGAAGGGGACAGTACAAAGTCCTGGTAAGTCTTTACGAACAGGAAATTTAATGATCCATCAATCGTGTGCTTCAATTAACGTCTTCCCACTTAAAGTGATTTCAGACGGATTGTGTAATGGTGTGTGTGTGTGTGTGTGTGTGTGTGTGTGTGTGTGTGTGTGTGTGTGTGTGTGTGTGTGTGTGTGTGTGTGTGTGTGTGTGTGTGTGTG
>JADBJO010002916.1:60241-77741 GCA_016801955.1 Conus betulinus | reverse complement strand
GAGACAGGCAAATACACCACGGCACGACCGCAGAGGACGTGCGAAGAGAGAGGATGGAGATGCAGAATATTAGAAGGAAGAAGAAGAAGAAGAGAAGAAAGAAAGAGAGGAAGAAAGAAGTTTTGAAAAAGAAGAAGAAGACAGGAGAAGGAGGAGGAAAAGGAAGAAAAAAGAAAAGAAAGAAAGAACGAAGAAGTACAAAGTAGAAGAAGGAAGAAGAAGAAAAGAAGAAGAAGAAGAAGAGAAGAAGAAGAAGAAGAAAAGAGAAGAATAGTGGTGGGTCTGACAAGGAGAGGAGAGGGGGGGCAGACAAGGCAGACAAAATAGGACCAGAGATGGAGAGAGTGAGACGGTGGGGGGGAGGAGAGCGGAGAAGGAGAGGAGGAGGAGGAGACGAGAAGAGCGACGAGGGAGGGGAGAGATGGAGAGAGGAAGAGGAAGAGGGGGGGGGATGAGAGGGGAGGGCAGGAGACAGACAGACCAGACAGACAGACAGACAGACGAGAGGGCAGGCATCAGAGTCAGATGGATGGGGAAAAAAAAAGAGGACAAAAAAAAAAAAAAAAAAAAAAAGACAGAGAAACAGAGACACAGGTATAGCAGGGGGGGGGGCGAAGGGGACAGCATATACAGAGCATGGAGTGAAACCTACAAACCTGCACGTCGAAGGGCAAGGGAAGGCATAGACCTCGTTCGATTGGTTTGCAGGAGCTGAGGCTTGCGGGGGGGTAGATTAGATGGCCTGAGGCAATCCAGTAGTTAGATGTTGCCTGGTGGACACGAATGCACAGAGCCTCTGCGATGCTCGCCTGCCTCATGTCTTGCACTGTGATCAGCAAAGCAAACCACGAAAAAGAACGAAAGAAAGAGAGAAGAGAGAGAGTGAGAGAGAGAAGAGCGGGGAGAGCGGTGAGGAGAGAGGAGGAGAGGGACATGGAGAGAGGGGAGAGAGGAGAGCGATGGAGGGAGGAGGGAGAGAGAGAGAGAGATGAGAGAGGAAACAGAGAGAGGAAGAGACAAGAGGACGACAGAGGACAGAGACAGAGACAGTGACCGACCAGGAAAGACAGACGAAAGAGGAGAAAGAGAGCAAAAGCAGCTGAACGCTGGTTCCATACTTTCCCGCTTCTTTCATGACTTTGTCTTTCTGCTGCTCTCTCTCTCTCTCTCTCTCTCTCTCTCTCTCTCTTCTCCTCTCTCCCTACCACCCCCCCCCCCCCCCCCCCCCCCCCCCCCCTCCCCCCCCCCACCCCCCCCATCCCCCCCCCCCCCCCCCCCCCCCCCCCCTCCCCCCCCCCCCCCCCCACCCCCCCCCCCACCCCCCCCACCCCCCCCCCCCCCCCCCCCCCCCCCTCCCCCCCCCCCCCCCCCCCCTTCCCCCCCCCCCCCCCCCCCCCCCCCCCCACCCCCCCCCCCCCCCCCCCCCCCCCCCCCCACCCCCCCCACCCCCCCACCCCCCCCCCCCCCCCCACCCCCCCTCACCCCTAGTCCCCCCCCCCCCCCCCACCCACACCCCCCCCCCCCCCCCCCCCCCCCCCCCCCCCCCCCCCCCCCCCCCCCCCACCGCCACGCCCCCCCCCCCCCCCCCCCCCCCCCCCCCCCCCCCCCCCCCCCCCTCCCCCCCCCCCCCCCCCCCCCCCCCCCCCCCCCCCACCCCCCTCCCCCCCCCACCCCCCCCCCCCCCCCCCCCCCCCCCCCCCCTCCCCCCCCCCCCCCTCCCCCCCCCCCCCCACCCCCCCCCCCCCCCCCCCCCCCCCCCCACCCCCCCCCCCCCCCCCCCCCCCCCCCCCCCCCCCCCCCCACCCCCCCCCCCCCCTCCCCCCCCCCCCCCCCCCCCACCCCCCCCCCCCCCCCCCCCCCCCCCCAACCCCCCCCCCCCCCCCCCCCCCCCCCCCCCCCCCCCCCCCCCCCCCACCACCCTCCCACCCCCCCCCCCCCCCCCCCCACCAACCCCCCCCCCCCCCCCCCCCCCCCACCCCCCCCCCCCCCCCCCCCCCCCACCCCCCCCCCCCCCCCCCCCCCCCCCCCCCCCCCCCCCCCCCCCCCCCCCCCCCCCCCCCCCCCCCCCCACCCCCCAACACTCCCCCCCCCCCCCCCTCCCCCTCCCCCCCCACCCCCCCCCCCCCCCCGACCCCCCCCCCCCCCACACCCCCCCCCCCCCCCCCCCCCCCACCCCCCCCCCCCCCCCCCCCCCCCCCCCCCCCACCCCCCCCCCCCCCCCCCCCCCCCCCCCCCCCCCACCCCCCCCCCCCCCCCCGCCCCCCCCCCCCCCCACCCCCCCCCACCCCCCCCCCCCCCCCCCCCCCACCCCCCCCCCCCCCCACACCCCCCCCCCCCCCACGATTGTGTCGTTAGCAAAGGGACCCCGCCGCGGGACCTGCAGGCTGTAAGGGAAAAAAATCCTAAACAAATCTAAATGTAATCAATAGCGAAACAGCCCAAGTAGGGGGGGAAAACGCCCGACCAAAACGAATCACAAGACCAAAAAAAACACGACGTTTCTTTCGACCTCTTAGCCTCTTCTTCAGGAAAGATACCAGAGGACATATTAAGACAACGGAAAATGAACTTGTTTTCATTCAATCAGCACACAGGGGGGTTTGAATGATGATGAAAATAAGGTTCTATCTTTGTCTGACAATTGTTCTTTTTCTTTGTCTTTACTTTTTTTGTTTGTTTTTTTTTTTTTTTTTTTTTTCTTTTTTTTTTTTTTTTTACTAAAGTACAACAAAAATCCATCCACATATGCGGAAAACCGTTGCATAGAGGATTTCGTGAAAAAGGTTAGTACCCTTTTGCTGCAATGAAACCTCTCAGAAGGTTCGGAGGAAAAGAAAAAACGATAACACAGTGTGCACAACAGCGAAAGTAAGAAGAAGGGAAAGAGGAAAGTAAGAGAAAATAAGAAAGAGTGTCTTCGTTTTGTTTTGCTTTCGTTACTCGTAAGTACAGGAACAACCGCAAAATGATGGATTGTTGACAAAAAATAGTAAGGTATATATTGACTGGGGGATATCTTGACCTTCAGTAAATGAATTTAGAGCAATTCTATATTTGTTACTTCCCATTGTTGCAGTCCGGAGCCCAAATCAGATGAGGGAATGAGAAACAGAAAACAGGCAGGGGATTTTCGAATTTTGGACGAAGGGAAAAAACGTTGTCATCAAAAAGGAGGGAAAGAGAGAGAAAAATGTATTACGGGATTTGACTGATCAGATCTCTCCACCCCCCCCCCTCCCTCCCTCCCCCCCCCCCCCCCCCCCCCCCCCCCCCCCCCCCCCCCCCCCCCCCCCCCCCCCCCCCCCCCCCCCCCCCCCCCCCCCCCCCCCCTTTCCACTCTTCGCTGACTTGTAACAAGTGCCGTAGTTGCTCAGGAAGAAGACAAGTCATGATCATCGCGGACTAGGACGAATATTCAGATTTGTGGGACTAAATGCCAGCTGGATGAGAAAAAAAAGGGAGAGAGGAAAGGAAAAGAAAAATAATTTGTAGACACAGGGAAGAAGTCCTCTCTGATTCTGTGGAGAGATACACAAGAAGATAACTACTATACGCACAGGGCAGCCAAGCGTCACACAGAAGAGGCATAAGGGAGGGGGACCGTGCTTTAATGATTGGGTAACGCCCAAACACGCAATCACGGAATGTCTATCTTTTCTGTAAAGATGTACGATCGTAACGCCACATGGCACAAAGGCCTCTCGTTGAGAGTATTATGGCGAGAGAGAGAGAGAGAGACGAGGAGAGAGGAAGAGGTTGAGAGACGAGGTGAGAGATGGGACGAGAGATGAGAGGAGGAGAGGAGAGAGGGAGAGAGGAGAGGAGGAGTGTGAAAGAGAGGAGAGGGGAGTGAGAGGGGAGAGTGGTGAAAGAGAGAGAGATAAGGACGAGGAAAGAGGAGAGAGGAGAGTGAGGTGAGTGACGGGGTGGACGGGTGAGTTGAGAGACCGAGAGCGAGAGGAGAGTGATAGTGAGAGAGGATGTGAAAGGAGAGAGAGACAGACAGAAGACAAACCCCCCCCCCAAAAAAACAGGACAGAAGAGGAGGAGGACGGACAGAGAGACGATGACGAAGGAGAGAGAGAGAGGAGGAGAAGAGGAGAGAAGAAGCCGGGAGCGAGAGGAGTGAGAGGACGAGAGACAGGACAGACAGACAGGACAGGACAGACAGACAGACAGACGACAGATAACAGACAGACACACCAGGACCGGACCGAGAGCCATGAGCCCACAGGAGAGAAACAGACGAGACGGGGGAGAAAGAGAGATTTGAGAGACGGTGACAGACAGACAAACAAAAGAGGGAGACGAGATGTGAGTTGAGATGGAGAGGGGGCGGGAGCGAGGGGATGCGGAGGTTTCTCGGTTGCGGAGAGAGGATGTATGAGAAGCAGGGGGAGACGAGGATTGAGGAGAGGGGACGGGTGAGAGAGAGGTGAGGAGATTGAGGAGAGACGTATGGGAAGATAGACAGAAAAAAAAAGGACAGACAGAGCGACAGAGAGAGGCGACCCCCCCCCAAAAGAGGTGGATGTAAACGAGGTAGGAAGTGGAGGAGAGATGGGGACGGGTTGGAAGAGCCTGTTACCTGAGCTCCTTCCAATCTGATAGGACAAAAGGACGAAGTCGTTTCTTCGCAACCGCCAACCAAACGCTTTGTAACTAAGCAGAAAAGCAAAAGATATTCCTGCGTGGAGGGCCGGGCAGAGCTATTCTTTCACGTCGAAAAGTTTTCCTTTCTTTTCTTTTTTCTTTTTTCTTTTTTTTTTCAAACCCAGATATAACAGAAGGAACAAACAGAAGGGGTTTCTCAATCATTCAAACGAAAAGGCATGATGAAGAGAACAGAGAGGAGACTGTTTGAGTGAGAGATGAGAGAGAGAGATTCGCGAGATGAGAGGAGGAGAGAGAAGGGGATAGACGAGGCGTTTGAGATGAATGCGGCTCCGCGGGAGTCGTCCGAGAGAGGGAGAGAGAGGAGAGAGAGAGAGAGGGGGGGGGAGAGGTGGGAGAGAGAGGCGGATAAATAATAAAGGGAATCTGAGTGAGGGGGGGGGGAGGAGGGGGGGGAAAACAGGAGGGGAGGGGGAGGGAAAGGGGGGGGGGGGGGGGGGGAGGGGACAACAACATAGAATGTGTCGAATCGTAAGTAGGGATATAAACGAATGGGGTAGATAGTGTTAAAACAGAAAACGGGATTGGCCACTATCTGAGGATTGGGTTTCACGGACACAATCACAGAAGAAACAAAAAAAAATCCTGAAAAGAATAGCCCAGTTTCCCGATTATCGACCCTCACGCTAGCTTTGTAGAAAAAAAAAAAAAAAAATCTCGAGGGTGGGAGTTATGTCATTCCGTAGGACTAGCATATTGACTAACACACTATCTGTAATCTTGACAAGAGGGAGATGGGGAAGCGGGGCCGAGGGGGGGGGGTGGTGGGTGGGGTGGGGGGGGGGTGGGGGGGGGGGGGAGTCGATCGAGGAAGAAGGGACCGGTTCTATTACAGAATCTCTCACCGCTAGTGAGGGGCAGCCCGAAAACGAGCAAAGAGTCGTAATGGATTAGTTGAAACTGATATTCTTCTGAACTGGCGTGTGGCTTATCAAAAAGAAGTATTTAGTCAAAAATTACAACATTTATCGAAATATGAGTAAAAAACAAGGAACAGAAAGGAACGGAACACTTTCTTGAGGATAATACAAAACAGCCCAGTAAACATTCATTAAATATGACTTCTTCCGACACCCTAAATGACAGGCATGGAAAATGCACTAGACAATACTCCCCTGGCCGACGCCTTTTTGACAGATATTAAATAATTAATGGAATGTTGTTCAAAGTTCCATTCATCCAATCTATAAAAAAAAAAAAAAAAATAGCAGTCTGTTTCTTTTTTTTTATCTTTGTTAATAAGCTGGTTTAGATTCCAGCACTTTTTCAGATACACACATTACGTTCTTTACTATAAAGTTATTTATAGTTCCGCTCATTCAACTAAAAAAAAATAAGCTCTGCCACCTTGAACACCCGTACATGGTACACATGTCTTGAGTCCCTCTTTCAGAGCATAAAGCCAAATGCATTCTGTACAGTATTCGGCAAAACTAACATGCATTTACGTAGCTGTTCACTCTTTTAAAACTTCAAAACTTTCCCCCCCACCTTTTCAATATTAGGTTACATTGACAGTTAACAAAATAAATAAAGGATGGGGTCATTTTTTTAACTGAATAGATAAATACATAAAAAAACTGCCTGATTAATGACTCATTAACACCAGACAAAGATAGCATCGCAACATCTCTTGCACACTCCCTTGTAAGAAATATGTCTGAGAATATTTCTGCTTCTTTACACGTTGCTAATGTTTCCGGGTGCGCTCATCTTCAAAGCATTGCTTGCACAGTATCATGTGTTTGAAATTATGTTTCAAGCTGTGTTCAAGCTTTCATTCCGTTTCTTCTTTACATACTCGGATTGATGTTTTACGCCCAAGAGACATCAGACACCAAATTGCTTTCACTGATCTCTAAAAACGCATATCTCGGTTCTTGATTTTTAAACCCTCCATTTCTTCAGCGTATATGGGCCATTTTCGTTTTTTTTTTCTAGACATTATTTTAGACACTATTTGTTGCCCTGTTATTTTTTCTAACTCTGCGAGTGGGCTTTACATATGCATTTTGCAGTACCGGTTTGCCTATGGGGCTTCAGTTTCTTTATAACTGTTTTCCCTTAAAAAACTGAGAATGATCAGTTAAGTTTAGAGCGCCGCGTCATTTGTACAGCGAAATCTTATCTGCCTTAATTACAAACGTCATGAACTTAGCCGCCGCGTTGTTATATGTTATAAATGATCTTCCTCTGTCTGCGTGTGTCGTTTCCTTGTTTTGCAGGCACGTTTCTCCAATTCAGGGAGAAATGATCACAGGCTAATGTCGCAAAATGCATGCCTGAACACACATCGACCGTCAGAAGCACCCTCCACCTAACAACTGATTCTTCCAGCCTTCCATTCACACACTCACACAAACACACACACACACACACACACACACACACACACACACACACACACACACTCACACACACACACACACACACACACACACACACACACACACACACATACATACACACACACACACACGCGCACAAAACACACACACACACACACACACACACACACACACACACACATATATATATATATATATATATATATATATATATATATATATATATATATATATATATATATATACGCAGGTACGCACGCGCGCACGCACGCGCACACACACACACCCCGCACCCCCCGCGCGCGCGCGCATACACACACACACACACACACACACACACACACACACACACACACACACACACACACACACGCACGCACACACACACACACACACACACACACACACACACACACACACACACACACACACACACACACACACACACACACACACACACACACGCACGCACGCACGCACGCACGCACGCACACACACACACACACACACACACACACACACACACACACACACACACACACGCACGCAAGCACACACGCACACACTCACACACATACACACACGGCCGCACCCGTGTAAAACCTTTCCTTATATCACACACACACACACACACACACACACACACACACACACACACACACACACACACACACACACACACACACACACACACACACACACACAACAAACACAGAGGCACACAAATGCAAACATACGCGCAGATATACAAACACACAGACACGTAAACACACCGACGCACACTCAGACAGACACACAGACACACACACACACATACACGCACGCACGCACGCACGCACGCACGCACACAGACAGACACAGACACAGATACACAGACACAGATACACAGACACACACACACACACACACAGGTAAGGCCAACTGACTAGTTGTACAGCTTGATGTCTGGAGTCCAGATCTTGTCGGAGGCAATGCGGACACTGGTCACATTCCCGTATTCCTCAGGGTCCCAGTAAATGTGGGAATCATTCCACGACTGCAACACAACACACACACACACACACACACACACACACATGTAAGTATAGAACGGAAGCATGCACATGAACACAGACCCACACAAAGGAGTGCTTATGCATGAGAAGAAGTGTCTGAGCAAGTAAGTTGTGGGGCGGGAAACATATGTACTGACAATTCATCGAATATTTTGATATATATATAAAAATTAAAAAAAGGCAGGGACCACTGTACAGCGAGGGAAGTCAGAAAGCAGGCTGGAATGGGTAAAGGGAGGAAAAGAGTACGTGATATCAAGCTGTGAATTTCAGACCCTTCTTTGACGAAAAACTCTGGCATCATGGAATCGTGTCCAGTGAACAGGACCTGTCTGGCCTGTGCCGAGTCGACTTTCGTTTTCTGAAGCAGACTCACCAGTTCAATTCGGCCCTGTTGTGTGTCAACCCATCAACCTTGATTGACTACAGGAACTTGGCGAATGCAGATTCCCCTAGTACCCAAGCATGTTATATGGACTGTACTGTGCGTTTTACTGTGTTCATCCCTTTTAAGATGATGCCGGTCGTATAAAAAAAATCCACTGTCGTCAGAGTCCTCAAGAATTCACATAACGCTGTTCTACCAGGATCCACATTAATGCACTGCCGTATCCAACTTCCATCGTGGTGACAGCTCTGATATGGCCACTTGCGGTGGACTGGGCTCTAAAGCAACATGACCCTCTTACCTTACCATATCCGTTTCCGGCTTTTTAAAAGCACGATTACTGTGGGAGCATCATTGTGGAAAGGCGTAGTTTTTAAATGAAGCGATTAAGTCTTTTTGCTCATCTGATACGCAAATACCCAAATTGCTTCGTAGATTGAAAGATGACTAACATTTTCAACAACTGTAAAGTAAATACTTGCGTGTGTGTCAAAGTTCTAGAGTGCATCTCTCTCTCTCTCACTTCATTCAATTAAATACAGCTTGCTCATATGTTTTAAATTGTAACAAATAGGGATAAGATCCATGTTTGCAGTTGTAAATAATTCTGTATAATTAGTAGTATGTGCTTGAATGGGAAAACGAGAAAATAAACACTCCTCAAAGCGAATCTTCAACAAATTTATGGTCTCCAAGGGAGCGACAATTTCGACCGATCTCCCAGAAGAAAAATAATCTGCATTATAGATTAAATTCGTAAACATACCATTATCCTGCTCAACTACTGGTATCTGGATCTTAATTCCTGGTCAAAACCCCGTACTCAAATACTGGTGTTTGGATCTGTGTATTCCTTGTGAAAAACTTGTATCTTGATTCCTGGTTAAAAACTGGGTTTTGGAAATTCATTCCTGGTCAAAATCTGGTATTTGGAAATTAAATTTTAGTCAAAAACTGCCATTTCGAAAATATTCAAAAACTGGTCAAAAACCAGTAATTTGAAATTTGATCGTTTTGTGTTTAGTGATCTCGAAAAGTGTTAACTTCGCTTTGCTGCCTTTTTTTCGATTTTAAGCAGAATGGTATCCCAGAGAAAGGCTGGTGTGCAAATACCATAGTATGGTTGTTGAGTTTTTAAAAAGAAAACGAAAGGTGCCACCTAAGAAGCAAAACAAAAATCATGAAACAGAAAAGCAAGCTACATTTTCTTGTGAAAAAAAATATAAAAATATAAAAAGATAACCTCTTAAGACACGAGTGCTGAGGGGCAGTTCTTGCAATGAATCCGCAAGGGACTGAATTACAAGAAAGCATTAAATTCCAATGATAAGTATCCGAGCAGCACCATTCGAGCACCTTACAGAGCAGCTTGGTGTTGCAATGACTAAAAGAAATATTCAGTTATAAACAAAGCTTGCTCTTCTACACACACACACACACACACACACACACACACACACACACACACACACACACACCACACACACATGCGCGCGCGCGTGCGCGCGCGCACACACACACACACACACACATATACAAACACACACACACACACACACACCACACACACACACACACACACACATATATATATATATATATATATATATATATATATATATATGTGTGTGTGTGTGTGTGTGTGTGTGTGTGTGTGTGTGTGTGTGTGCGTGTGTGTGCGTGTGTGTGTGTGTGTGTAAGGACGCGCGTGCGGGCGCGCGCGCACAGACAGACAGACAGACAGACAGGACACACACACACACACACACACACACACACACACACACACACACACACACACACACACAGAGAGAGAGAGAGAGAGAGAGAGAGAGAGAGTCAGACAGACAGACAGACAGACAGAGACAGAGAGGGGGGAGAGGGAGAGAGCTGCCCTTACAATAAAAAAAAAAAGAAGAAAAAAAAACGGCGTAATAGGTTTGATTTGCAAATGTCACTTGTCGCCTGAACTGTAGCAGCCTTAGTCACACGAAAACGTTAACTTAAAAAGCACTCAAAGGACAAGCTACCACGCAGCTGCTTCGGACAGCCCTGACCTAACGTGGATGACGTCTGGAAGCAAGCGACGTCTGTCTGAGTCTGACACTGAATTCGACCCGCTTGTCTGGAGGGTTTTCTTCGAGGACTCTCAGCGGCAGACAAGATCAAGGTTTCGCAATGTTAACACTGTCGCATTAGAAATGGCTGTTGGTTGTCCTTTTGCTGAGCGGGCCAGTTCAATGCCCTGCTAGTATTGTGACACTTAGGTGTTCTCCTTCACATATGTGACACGGAATAAAGTGTGAAATGAGGCAGGGAAAAGTAAAGAGTAAATAATAAAACGAGTTAGTAACTCTTGCTCCCACAAGCAGAGTTACCCTATTTCTTTATTATTATATGTGACACGGGCTTTACTAGCTTTTCCACAGATCCGGTTGCTTTCAACTTATCCACCACCATGTAACTGTTTTGCCTGAAAAAGGAAATTTGACCTTTCTTTCCCACGATTTTCAATCTACGGATGTCCGCTTTACTTACATTTGCTTTTTTACATCACCCAGATAGAGACGAGACATGCTATGTACCTCAGTATGGTTAATATCAAAAGCATTTTTAACTTTGATGGCCGTAACCTCAAGTATCCCTTGGCTCCTGATTTAAAAAAAAATAGTTCATATCTTTGAAATCTTACGGGTACAAACATAGGTTTCTGAGTCGTAGCATGCAAAGAAAGCAACAAATAAAGGATTGTTCAACCGATCGGAAACTAAAAGCTCACACTTACGTCAAGGACCTCTGGTAAAAAGGAAGGGGAACTCGCTGTCGGATAACGAACTCTTTTAAAGTCAATGTTGATTTAGCAGAACAATAACAACAAGTACAACACATGAATTTGACCCTGTACTTTTACTGTTGTGAAACAAGCTTCTCTCTCTCTCTCTCTCTCTCTCTCTCTCTCTCTCTCTCTCTCAACCTCTAGCACTCCCCCCTTACCATATCTAACAAATATCTGTTGTTTATTAATGGTCTTGGTCTTCTCTTCCTTGTCTTCGCCCCGGCAATAACAAAAAAAAGTTACAGTTTCACACCAAAAATACAGATGGAGGGCTACATCTTCTCTTCATGTCTCACACTTTAATTACAATTCTTTTGTTATACAATGTTTATTAAAGAATTGATGCAATTGATAAGTAATGAAAAACAACGACCCAGTTTGTCGATGTTTTCTTCGACACCAGTGTGACGTAATGATGATGTAATGGTGGGCTGTATGACGTTAGAAAGACTATCATAGCCACACACCCCAGTTTCTTACCAAATGTGCTGACTGGGTTCCAGAGGGCTTTATCACGCAGGCAGTCTGGAGACTGCTGCTGCTGCTGCTGCTTAGACGTCAGGGAACGACGTTCGCTGGTGATGTGTAGGCGGGAAGGGGCACAAGTAACAGGACGGAAACGGCGTGAGACTAACGTCGTTAAAAGGATAGACAAGAGTCGACATCCGATTAATTGAATAATGACAGAGAGAGAGAGAGAGAGAGAGAGAGAGAGAGAGAGAGAGAGAGAGAGAGAGAGAGAGAGAGGGGAGGAGGATTGTCCATTTTTACAATGGTAGAAGTATTTTCTCAGTTTAGCCATGTATTACACTTGCTGCAATTATTCTGCTAAAATGTCATTACATGCAACGATACATGCATCAAATATATAGTCACACATTTATTTGATGATATACAGCTACCATTAAAAATAGAAAGGTTTAATGCGATCTTAAGGAAATATATTGCAACTTAATGAGGAAGAAAAATTAATGAAACGAAAAGAACCGAAATACAGAAACATGTATAAAACCTCCACATATTTCGATACAAAAAAAATGAAATGAAACAAGAAGATGACAATGAAATCTCTCTCACTGTGTCTCTGTCTCTCTCTCTTTCTGTCTCTGTCTGTCTGTCTGTATGTATGTATGTATCTCTCTCTCTCTCTCTCTCTCTCTCTCTCTCTCTCTCTCTCTCTCTCTCTCTCTCTCTCTCCTCTCTCGTGTGTGTGTGTGTGTGTGTGTGGTGTGTGTGTGTGGAGTGTGTGTGAGAGAGAGAGAGAGAGAGAGAGAGAGAGAGAGAGAGAGAGAGAGAGAGAGAGAGAGAGAGAGAGGGGTACGTATGAAGGGGCTGGACTTTTTTTTTTCGCCAGGGGAAGTAATAGAAAGTATGGATATAAAGAGTTTCTTCTCGTGCACCTTTTTGTAATTTGTATTTGATCAACACTAAATATCAACACTTACATCATGGAAAACCTGTCAACTTCCATGAAAATATTTTTCAACGTAGATAGCTATCACTTCCAAAAGAATAACTTCAAAATATTTTATCACAGTGGAATATATCCAGTAGTCTCTCGATCCGTAGATACATTACGGATGCGGATAAAAATGTAATGGTCTTATTCTTGGGAAACATACCCTCTTTTCAGTAAGATTGGTGAAAACTGGCTGAGTGCTTTTTGTTTTGTGTATTTGACAGGCAGACACGGGTGAAACCAAACCTTAGCAGAGGTAATGTTAATATTGTAACAAAGCAACACCAATACCACAAGGAAGCAAAGAGTGAAAGGAATAAACAAAATGCATTTACTGATGTCCATTGGGCTAACCGAATTTCAAGAGAGAGAGGTGAAAACATATATAAGAAAATGTCACCTAGGTCAACAGACCATGGATCAGCGTTACTTTGTCTGGAACAACGGCGGTCACCTTATTTGCTCAGTCATCGCCACCTTTGGAGACGGCGGAGCACTGACGCACTAAGGCGCTGACTTCATTCCAATGAGAGGATCACACCTCTACATCTGATACAGACACACGAAGAGAATTATGGGGATCTCACATTAGATCCTCGTGATGCTTTCTCCTCTTGATCCTTTATTCTCTTGGCCCTATATATAATACCGTGAAAGGATCATCTGAATTGGCTTATGAGTCCCTCTCTAAATCAGTTTCTGGATCAATGTACACTCAGCCTGATTTTTGAAAACGTTTACAATATTCGCAGGTTCTTGATCAAAACGGAGAACTCCACCATCGTAGTACTATCAGGGTGGCGTCACTGCTTGCAAACTGGCCTTTCCACGTTTCATCGCATTTGCTAAGCCATGAAGCCGTTAAGTACAACAGGTACACAGCTAAAGAGATAAACAATAATAAATGACAAAAACATGCCAGTGAAAACATAGGTCCTGAGACATAATTATTAGATATTTGGACTGCACATCAACTCAATTTCCTGCTGAGGCCTTGTGTGTGTGTGTGTGTGTCCCAACATATGTACATTTCTCGGGCATGTGTTTATATCTATGCGAGCATGCGCATGTGGGATTTATATTTTGCGAGTGTGTGCGCTTACGCATAAAGACATGTAACGGTTTATGTGTGAGAAGAGTGATATATTCCACCTTATTTGTTTTTATACTATTTTTTTTTTCAAACCACGCTTTGCCGTGAACAGTTGTCTTGTGTGTGCAGCAACGTGTCATATTTTACTTTCCTGTTTTGTGCGTTCATTTTGTGAAATCACATACATCATTGCCTTCTATTTCTCTGAATTTTGAATGATATTGTGTCCAAGAAAGAAAGAAAACAAACAAGAAGACAGAACGAACGAAGGAAAGAAAGAAGAAAGGAAGGAGGGTGGTAAAGTAAAACAGAAGGATAGAAAGAAAGAAAAAGAAAGAACGAAAGAAAGAAAGAAAGAAAAGAAAAGAAAGAAAAAGAAAGAAAAGAAGAAAGAAAAGAAAGAAAGAAAGAAAAAAAAAGAAACAAAAAACGCAGACAGAAGAAAGAAAAGCACAACAAACAGTTTTCTCATGCTTTCTAAGAAAGAAAACGACACAGCTAGAAGCCGATTTTCCCCAGATTCAACATGATGCACAGCACATGAATTATTCAAGATCCGCTCATATATTTTATAAAGGAAAAAAAAAAGCTGGAATCTTTTTTCTTAGAGGTAAAAACATTAGAGTGCTGCCGTGGGCTTCAACATTCCAATAGCAATATTGATTTTCTGAAGCCGATTACTGGCCGCCTGATGTATATTTTGACATTTTGTTTGGATGCCCACGAGACTCGCGCGTTTCTTGTGTCTCATAAATAACCACTCCATTGTGCGTGTAAGCAGGTGAACAAGCCAGTCTGTGTTTGTGTAACTGTTTGCTTCTTTTCTAAATATTCCCGCCCGCCATCGCATTCTCTCTCTCTCCATCATATATATATATATATATATATATATATATATATATATATATATATATATATATATATATATATATATATCTGCTCTGTAAGTTGCTGGAATGGTGCTCGGTTACTTATCCTTGGAATTATTAGTTTATTATATAATTTAGTCCCTTGCGGATTCATTCCAAGAACTGGCCCTCAGCACTTGTGTCGAAGAGGTTATCCTTTTATATTTTCTATTTTTAGCAAGAAAACGTAGCTTGTTTTGCTATTTCATGATTTTCTTTTGCTTCTCAGGTGGCACTTTTGGTTGGTTTTTTGAAAACTCAACAAACATACTACAGTATTGCACACCAGCCTTTTTCTGGGATTCAATTCTTCCTAAAACCGTACAGACAAACGAATAAGTAACTACTTTTTGCGGCCACTTAAAACAAACAATCAGGTTTCGAAATACCTATATCTGACCAGGAGTTATATGTCAGCGAGTTTCCTTCCTATTCGAGATATCTATATCTGACCAGGAGTTATATGTCAGCGAGTTTCCTTCCTATTCGAGATTGTCTCCCCTTGGAGACTATAAGCTTGCTGAAGGCTCAATGTGAGAAGCATTTAATATTCCCCATTCATCCTCTCAATCACGTATTGTGAGTTAGAATTTACCACTGCAAATGTGAATGCTTATTTCCCACTATTTCTTCAATCTAGACATAAGAGCAAACTTTGTGTGTGTATATATGTATATATATATATATAAATATCTCGGTCTAGCAATCTATCAGTGTTTCTCCACTTAATAATACAAGTACCAATATTACCATTTCAACAGCAGTGCCGGTTTCTTAAGACCAATTGCCAACCTTTGCTGAGGGAGAGTATGGAACGGTCGAATACTCTGTGCCCCTGCACGGCAATGTGATTGTACATGACGAGAAGTTGTAGAAACGTACACAGGAAGTAACACAATGACATTTCGAAGACTAAATAAACTAGCCGCTAGATTAGCGTGATTCTCGCATTAAAAAACTTTCCAGTGCGCGCGTGCGCGCACTTGCTTCCAACTGGAGGGAGCGTGTGTGTATGTGTGTGTGTGTGTTTTTTCATCTATAACGTATGTGTATATTTTCATTCTTTTTACTTCAGTCTGAAAATGGACAAAAGTACAACATACCTTCCACTGTCTGGTTTCATGGGGTTTACCTCCGCCCTTCCCCATTGGGTTGAGCTGATCGAAAGGAACTCTGAACAGACGGAGAGGACATGTTCTTTTATGTGTAGAGGGCCGGAAAGAGGAAAATGGGTGAGGGGAGAAACTGGAGGGACATGGGGATAAAGCTAGGAACGGAAAGTGGGATACGTGCGGGTGAAATAGTAGTGCTTTGTTCCGATAGCATAACTCTCCTGGGTTGGCATGGGAACTCTGCGTAGAACGTGTACTGGGTCGTTTCCCTGATAGCATGCTCGTATAAAAAAAAGACACCCTTCACCACCCCACCAATACTTCCATTACCACCACACCACCACCACCACCACCCATCCAAGCAAGCAATCAACAGACAAGAGTTGCACTGAATTACAAACATTTCTCTTTTGACCTCTAGCCTTCACAGAAAACAGTTCCTCGATGAAAACAAATATTAAGGGGACATGTCAATTGAAAACTGGATGGAAAAGTCGGCTCAGGCTCTGTATGAAGCTGATTTTTCACTTTCGGTTTTTTTTTGTTTGTTTGTTTGTTTGTTTGTTTTTCGTTGTCTCTCTTTCACGTTTGATATTTTGTAGTATGCAAATCATCGCCAACAGTAAACTGTTTCGAGATTCGTGCACAATGTTTGTGGTGTTTTCTTGTTTCGGGGATGGAAGATTTCCACTTCGGGGTTCGCGATTTGTTCGCAGAAGCATCGATTCAAGACTTCCCCGGAGATGCATCGCTTCAACATTACTGCGGAGGAGTATGGTTTCGGATTCATCCATAAGTGTATTGGCTTAAATTGTGCTCATTTTGTTTGGAGTGCATTGCTTCAAGAATTGCTTGGGTGTGCATTGCTCTGAGAAACATTTATTCGCTATTTGCTTATGCATTCATTGGTACAGAATTTTCTCTGAAGTGCATTGATTTTACATTTGCTCGCTAGTGTGTTGATCCTAAATTGTTCGAAACTGCATTGTTACAACTTTGCTTAGAGATGTATTGGTTGGAATTTTGCAGGTTTGCATCGATTCCAGATGGTTGAGAATGACTTGGCGATACATCAGTTCCTGAACAGTTTAGAAATTATATTGGTCCCATATTGGCCGAGGAGATCGCCATTTGAAGATTCGTTCGGAGCTTCATTATTTTGAGGTTGTCTTTGAATTGCGTTTCCTCGCAGTTGGCCTTGCAGTTTTATCATTTATCAAATTTGCTTGGATATGCATTTGTTTTGAGCTTTAACTCAGAAACACCGGTTCAAAATTTGTTTGGAGATGCCTTTGCCCCATATTTATTTAGATGTGAATTGTTGGGGACTTGTTCTGATATGCATTTGTATGATTTTTTCCCCCCGGAGGTATGCTGGTCCCCACATTTGTTCAGAGGTACACTGGTTCGAGATCTGCTCATCCATGCGTCCCTTCGAGTCAGTATCTATCTGTGTTGTGCCATCTTCTCTGCCCCTTAGCGAGGGCATGTAATTACATAATTCCTACAGCTTTAATTCATGCATAACAAGGTAAGCTGTCTAGTGGGTGACATGTCACTTCAAATAAGGGCAGGACACGTAACAAAAAACGTTTGTTTCGTGTTTTGTTAGCGATAATTTGTTCAG
>JADBJO010002916.1:10000-34077 GCA_016801955.1 Conus betulinus | reverse complement strand
ACACTGCACTGCTGCCGAGTCACTTCGGTGGTGTTCAGTGGGCGCCTGTTCTGATCTAACATACGCAGGACACCACCTACTAAGCCCCTACTGACGACAATAATTGCTTAGTCGCGGAGCCGGCGTGAGTGAGCTCTCCCTCCGGAGGGCGCCACCACGTCGTCCAACGACAGCCCCCATGGACTCGCCGATACCGGTGACCCCGACGGAACCAAACCAAGGCCACAGACGTGGAGAGGACATCGAAAATTGAGGTCACCATGAGAGCAGGGCATGAAGGGCCACAGAATTTGAGACTTTTTTTTTTTGCTGATGCTGATCGATGAGAATGAGGATGATTAAGATGATGCTACGGATTTCCATTTCGGTCTGAGACTACATGACAGGGCTGTACTCTACGCTTCCTTTCATAATATATATCCCGGCGTCAACAGGCCCGAGAGATACAGGCACCCTGCAGTGTTGGTCAGGAAATTTGAGCAACACTCTCAGAAAAACGCATTCATTAAGTGGATGAAACTCGACTGTGTGGTCCCAGTCTTCCCAACTGAGTCCGCAGCAAACTCAACTCTGGGTACGAGCCGGTCGGGGCAGAAAAAAGATTATCCCACCACACCGTCCGTTCTGGCAACATGATGTCTACGCACATAAGGCTTGAATTACATAAATAAAGGCATATATTTTTTTTCCATGTTAGCTCGAATTCATGGGTTTTCCCTACAGTTGCTGATAAATATTTTTCTGTTCTTACCCTTATATTTAAACTATTGATGAAACTGGGCATTGTAGGGTTCAAATTGTGTAACTTGCTTTTATAGATGAAAAATTTGGCAAATAGTAGTATGAAATCTAAAGGCTTGTCTGTTATTACATTTTCTGCACAACCAAACAAGATTAGTTGCTCGTTTAATATTAGTCTTAGAGAGGGGGACATTTATTCCATAAAACAGATTCTAAGTCATTCCAGAAATTTTGAATTACAATGCATTTCCAAAACAAGTGCTGAATTGTCTGTTTCTGAGTTACAGAAATTACATTGTGGGGAGTCTGTGAGTTTACACATGTGAAGAAACTTTTGTGTGGGGAGAATACGGTGTACAAGTCTGAACTGGAACCATCTCAGTTTAGTATCTGTAGTAGTTTTTACGAGGTTTTAAAAAGATATCTTTCCACTTGAGTCCAGTATACAGACGTTCCCACTTAATCACTGCTGCCGGTGTAATTTTAGAACCAAGTAGGATCGATTTAACTTGTTGTGTTGTTTCTGGGTCAAGGTCCATGTTTTATTTTCCTCATCAATAACATGTGCTATGTCTTCTCTGTAATTGAGAATTTCTTGATATTTTCTAATAGCTCTGATGATTCCCTCATATGCTAAAAAAATTAGTTTTTTGTAAACGTTTGAGTATTTTACCTTAAAATCATTAAAGGACAGAAAATTTCCATTTGCATCCATTACATGGTTAACTTTTGTTACACCTGCTTCTATCCATTCTTTCATGTAGATCACCTTATTGTCCCTTGTTATATTTACATTATAATGAATATATTCTGACAGAAAATTTTTATATTTTAAAGGTTTACACTTTGAGCAGAACTTTTTATAGTGTCTAACAACATCAAGCCAGAATGGATTATCGAGTCGTTGGAGTAACACGTTAGCGTACTCACTTCCGAGCGTTTTCATTTGTTTCATGGCTGGATACAAGGTATATATGAACTACTAAATTCTGATTCTGGAATATTTAACCGTCTTAACCAGCTAATCTTCAGAGTCTCAAGTAGTATAAATATGTTACTCATTTTTAGTCCTCCATTTTCATATTCTTGATAAATTACCGATTTCTTTATCTTATTGTGTTTCCCATTCCATAAGAACTGGGAACATTTCAGTTTCTATTTCCTTCAAAAGTTGGCTGGGGGGGGGGGGGGGGGGGGGGGTCCGGAAGATTAAGAAACAGATAGGTAAACTGAGAAAGAATGTCCATTTTTAATATTGCGATTTTCCCAAAAGGAGTTAGATTTCTTCTTTTCCATTGTTTTAAGATTTTCTGCACGGCTGAAAGCTTTTGACTGTAATTCATTTCAACAATTTGGTCTGTATTAGCAGAAAATTTTATGCCAAGAACCTTAAAGATACCCGGATTCCATTGGAAATTCCTGTCCCTAAAGTATCGAATTTGACTATTTTTTCTACTTCCAGTCCACACTAGTTGGGTTTTTATCACTATTCATTTTCAAGCCTGACATCTGTGCATATTCATCAAGGATATCTACAGTTGCCTTCAGAGACTGTTCAGAACCATCAAGTAGCAGAGAAGTATCGTCTGCAAACTGTGACAGGAGAAATTCTGTGTTTTTTTTTTATGCTAATGCCTTTAACATCTTTACTTTTTCGAATCATCAGTGATAAAACCTCTGCGCATATTAAATATAAGTATGGAGAAAGCGGGTCCCCCTGTATGCACCCTCTTTCAAGTTTAAAAGCGGGTAGAATACTGACCATTTACCACAACGCACGATGTGGTATTCATATACAATGTTCGAAACCACTGAATAATACTAGGTCCCAAAATTTAAAAAATTCAAACATTTTTCAATAAAGACCCAAGAGACATTGTCAAATGCTTTCTCAAAATCAATCAGCATTACGAGACCAGGAATGCGTATTTTTTTCAGTGTCAAGCATATTGTAAAGCAATCTTATCTTTTCTCCAATGTAACGACCTTTGATAAAGCCCTTCTGACAGACATTTATAATGCTTGGCAAGACTTTTTGTAATCTTGCAGCTATGCAAGCGGAAGCTATTTTATTGGAGACATTTAACAGGGATATTGGGCGCCAATTTTTTAATGAATTGTTTGGGTTTTTTCCTCTTTGGGTAAACATACAATGATTCCTTGTTAGTCGTAGCCTGAATTAACTGATTTGACAAGAAAGTGACCAATGTCTACAAAAATAGAACTTTAAGAATTCAACGGTGAAGCCGTCTGACCCAGAACTTTTGTCATTTTGCATCTTTTTTTTGTTTTGTTTGTTTGTTTTTTGTTTTTTTTGTTTTTGTTTTTTTTAGATTTTTTTCTTTTGGATGTTATCCCATCTCTCGCCTGTACAAAGCCTCTGTCTGAATAATCAGTGTAAATGTCCTTGGGCATGCGGTTTCAATCCTGGCCAATTTTTTTTCCGACATCTAATCTGAGTGTGCAGTGCGCTGCTGTTCATTCATCATACAGTCCTTTTTCGTTCATTGGTCTTCATACCGCGCTCAGTAGAGAATTCCCTCCACAGACACATGGGAATTCCACTCGTTCATTACTCAAAGCCCACTGTGCTCTCAGTAGACAATTCCTTCCACAGACACATGGGAATTCCACCCGTTCATTACTCAAAGCCATTGCGCTTTTTCGGACGTGATCAGGTCGGCGCCGATGGATTCGTCATTCTCTCTCCCTTTCGCTTCTCGTACTAGTAGCAAGTTTGACAAAGGCAAGGTGTGGAGTAAGTTTGACAAAGGCAAGGTGGAGAGCAAGTTTGACAAAGGCAAGGTGACAAGAGAGCAAGTTTGACAAAGGCAAGGTGGGGAGCCAGCCCACACACACGTCAGGCTGGTCTTCCCCAGTGTCAGCCGCTCTTTCCTGGACGTCCTCCGGACTATTTCCGGAAGTCAGTGGCCTGTCCATGTATCAGAAGGAAGAACATGGAGATAGCAGGTCTTCACACAAGTGTTTCGGCCCTCAACTCCTCACCCTCTAAGGGGACCGGGCCGCATCCAGGTAATGACTCCCAGGTGCCCTTTTACTGCCAGCTTGTTTTTCCGCTACCGCTCCCAGGAATCCAACCCGCAACTTTTGGATGGGTGGGCGTCTCAAGGCGTGCCTCTTTTTTAGACAGATGTATTACCCCACAGTAATGGGACATTTGTTTTAAGTTGTGAAATTGAAGCCTTATGAAGTTCACTTTTGTTCCTCCTCGACCAGATCCAGCTGGAACTCTTTTCGGCTGCTTCTGCCATTGCCTTCAAGGTTCTGGTCCTCTTCTTACCTGAAATCCTCAGCTGTTTCATGAGGTCATATGCTGATGAGCTTACAAATCCCTTCGCTCCAACTTGTACGGCGAAGACCCGGGCATGGAAGCCGGATTTCGTCAAGTTGCTCGCTAGATGCTTCTCAAGATGCGCTTGCTCCATTCTGCTTTCGTATGGCAGAGTTCGATCAGAATAAATTTGTTTTGATGAACTTGAGTGGAGAACACTATCCAGTCTCATGCATTGGGTCAACAGAGGGAAACAGATAAACTGACAGAGAGAGACAGCCAGAGAACAACAGAACCGAACACAAGTGATAGTTGTATAGTTTTATGATCATAGCCCAGTCCATCACACAGTACTTTCTCAACACTGCCAAACTCCTGCCAGAAAAATAAAAGTTCACATCCTGAAAAAAGTAACAACCTGAAAAAGTGACATCTTGAAAGAAAAGCAAAGCAAAATACTAAATTGATGACATGGAAGTGAAACCATTGGCATCCCTAAGGCACACAGGACGAGGCCGTGCTAGATGCGCCTGGCATTCCGCTTCGTTTATGATTTCAGATCTGACCCAAAGGCTTAAACGATGAATGAAAGGCACTGAACTGAAATGGAAGGAAGATAAAATGCCATAAAGACAAGTAGAATCAACAGAATAACAGTCTCGTGTCCATCCAGGACAGCATGTACAATTGTCACTACCCAATCCCCAGATTACGATGAAAAAAGGCTGGTGTGTCATCAGTTGCGATTAAAAAAAAAAAAGAAAAAAAGAAAAAAAAGCTTAAGAGTTTGCAGGACAGACAAAAGAATGCCCCCCAAATATGGAAGAACAAGAGACGTCAGTGAGAGGACACAATGTCTGTGGAGATAAGGCAGAACCACAGACAGTGACAGACGTCAGTGAGAAGACACAATGTCTGTGGAGATAAGGCAGAATCACAAGACAGTGAGCCATCAGTGAGAAAGACACAATGTCTGTGGAGATAAGGCAGAATCACAGACAGTGAGCCATCAGTGAGAAAGACACAATGTCTGTGGAGATAAGGCAGAATCACAGGCAGTGAGACGTCAGTGAGAAAGAACACAATGTCTGTGGAGATAAGGCAGAATCACAGACAGTGAGCCGTCAGTGGGAAAGACGCAAGTCTGTGGAGATCAGAATAGTGACAGAAGGGGACAGCGCAGAGCGACATTCCCACGAAGACCGGAGAAAGAGTGAGAGAGGAGGAGGAGATGAGGGGAGCCCGAGGGAGCTAGGGAGGGAGGAGAGAGGAGAGCGAAAGGAGGGACGGTGGGGACGACAGAGAGGAGAGAGCGAGGAAAGAAGAGGGAGAGAGGACCAGAGAGGAGAGTGAGAGAGAGAGAGAGAGACGTACCTAAGTCAAACTACGACTTTTTACCGGAGAGGCAAATCCCGAGGGAGAGAGAGAAGGGAGAGAGAGAGGGAGAGAGAGGGGGAGAGAGAGAGATGGATCGAGAAGAGACAGAGGAAGAGGAGAGGAGAGAGACGGAGTGGGAAAGAGAGAAGAGAGGAGGGAGAGGGAGAAGAGTGAGGGGAGGCGGGGGGGCAGAGAGAGGAGAGAGAGGACAGGAGAGGGAGAGAGAGAGAGGAGGAGGGAGAGAGAGAGGAGAGAAGAGAGAGGAGAGGAGAGAGAGAGACGAGAGCGGGAGAGAGATGGGTATGGGAGAGGGAGAGAGAGGAGTGGAGAGAGGGTGGAGAGAGAGAGGAGGGAGAGAGAGAGAGAGAGGAGGGAAGGAGGGAGAGAGGAGAGGTTTCTATGTTTAAGTTTAGGAAACGGAGAATGATGGGGAAAGAGAGAGAGGGAGAGATTGAGGGGAGGGGAGAGACGAGAGAGAAAGGAAGAGAACGAACGAACGAAATTTTATTTTACCAGGGTAATGAGATAAGCAAAGTGTACATGCTTTTTTCTACCCAGCCCTGGGAAAAACACAAAGAAAAGAAAAAAGAAGAAAAAAACATTGAATCTATTCTACAATGATAAGCAAACTATTCATAAAAGTACTAATGAGATGGGGGATGGAACTTACAAACAAACAAAACAAAACTACAGAGAGAGAGGTCAGAGGAGGGTGGGGAAGAGAGAATGGTAGGTAGGGGGAGGAGAAAAGGGATGGTAGACAGAGTGGGAGTGGGGATGAGCGATTTTTAACGGAGTAGTTTTTATGTTTAGACGATTTATTCAAAGTATGGTTCACAGAAGACTTTGCGAATGGGCGCTAATCATTGTAATCGAATAATTAATTACTGAGACATAAAATGTTTATGCAAATGTTCCTTGAAAAGTTTTAAAGTATTCATGTTTTGTAGATTCGGTGGAAGTGAGTTCCAGACATATGGTCCAGAGTAAGCTAGGCTTGTTTTGTATAGATCAATGCGTGGGTAGGGAAGAAGGAATTTCGTCGAGCCAGAAAAGCTGTTCGATCTTGTAAAAAGGGCATTGATATAACATGGCATAGTATCTGTCAAGATTGTAAACATAAATGATGCCTTGTTGAATTCCAATTGCCTATTCAGAGGAAGTATGTCAGCGCTTTTAGTTTTTCGTCTGTTGTTAGAGATACAGCTGGATGGAGTAGCTTTGCTGCACGTCTATGGAGAGAATTCAGCCTTTTTTTTGTGGACGTCACTACTTCCGTCCCACACTGTTGAAGCGTAATTGATACGTGACAGTTATGTGTGCATTGAAGAAAAGTTTAAAGCACATTACTGTTGACGTAGCGCTTTAATTGAGGTAACAGGAAAAGGTGTTTTTGAGACTACCTTGCATACGTTATTGAGATGAGACTGCCATTTCAATTCTTTATCTATCGTTAACCCTAAAACACGATGCTCATTTCCTGGAGAGAAGTTTTTATTGTCTGTAGATTCACTACCACAGAGAGAGAGAGAGAGAGAGAGAGAGAGAGAGAGGGGGGGGGGGAGACAGAGACAGGCATAGAGAGAAACAGGCAGAGAGACAGAGAGAGAGACAGACAGACAGAGACAGAGAAGAAGACAGACAGAGACAAACAGATAGAGAGGGAAAAAGACTAGAAACAGACAGACAGACAAGCAGACATACAGACAAGCAGACAGACAGACAAGCAGACATACAGACAAGCAGACAGAAAGACAGACAACTAGACAGAAAAAAGCAGACAGACAAGCAGACAGAAAGACAGACAGACTTGTCTTCAGCTGAGCTGTGCTGTTGAGCAGTCTCTCCTTCCGTTGCGCGCCTGGCGAGAGCTGTTGGACTGAATGAACACCCTTGCAATGTCCCCCCCCCCCCCCCTCTCTCTCTCTCTCTCACAGCCTTGGCTGTCCCTTTAAACGTCCGCTCCCCCCCCCCCCCCCCCCCCCCCCACACACACACACACCTTTTTCTCCGTCTTTTTGGGCTCTATCTCCCACTGTCTGCCTTCCGCATCCTGGCCTGCCTACAGCAAGACAGCCTTGGCTGTCCGTTTAATCGTCCGCTTCTCTCCTCCCCCACTCCATCCACCCCTCCCTTTCTCCGGCTTTTTGGAATCTATCTCCCGCTGTCTGCCCTCCGCATCCTGACCTGCATGCAGCAAGGTTGGCGAGGATGGGGTTGGTGTCAGGAAATGGGTGAAGGGAGGGGTGGGAAGGTGGTACCTTCCCCCTGCACCCCCTCTCCCGTTCACTCCATCAGACCACACAGAGGCCGCGAGCACATTTAAGCCAACCAATATAGCATTTTGCACAAACTAATAACGTAACCCACGGTTCAAATCTCCCCAACCCAGGCCATGACCTGAAAACTAGTATGAGATGACAAACAGCGATGCTGCTTCTGATGATGATGACGACGATCAAAAATGATGATGATGTCGATTGATGTTGATGGTTTCAAACACAACAGCATCAACAACCATAGTGGTATGAGCAGCTGAGAAGAAAACCCGGGTAATAGCGATGATGAACAACATTAATGATGGCAATGACGACAAAGACGATAATGTTGGCTACCAGAAAAATAACAATATGATTAAAGCGACAATGATCATAAATAACAATCACAATGATAATGAGGATGATGATGATGACGAAAATGATGATAATAACCACATTGAAGATCATAATAGCAGTAGTCATGATAATGATGATAATAGAAGAGACACAAGGACAGACAGTCAGACAGACAGACAGACTTCCACAACAGACAAGCCATTATACAGGTTCATGGAATAGCGGAACTGAAATCACAGTTTTACTAGCAGCAGGGAGTGTGTGTGTGTGTGTGTGTGTGTGTGTGTGTGTGTGTGTGTGTGTGTGTGTGTGTGTGTGTGTGCCAATCAAACGCTATCTATCCGTTTAGGCAATAAGGAAGTATATTAAGATCTAACATGAGTAAAGCCAAATCGAAACAAAAAATAACTCATCTCATACTTTGTATACCTGTCTTTCTGCTTGTATGTTTCTTACTGTAGCCTCTTGAAGCGCTTGTGTCTGCCTGTTTCTGTGGCCCATGCCCTAAATTCAGCCTGTCTCGTCTGTTTCTGTGGCCCATGCCCTAAATTCGGCCTGTCTCGTCTGTTTCTGTGGCCCATGCCCTAAATTCGGCCTGTCTCGTCTGTTTCTGTGGCCCATGCCCTAAATTCAGCCTGTCTCGTCTGTTTCTGTGGCCCATGCCCTAAATTCGGCCTGTCTCGTCTGTTTCTGTGGTCCATGCCCTAAATTCACCCTGTCTCGTCGTCTGTTTCTGTCTTCATGCTCAGATATCCTGCCTGTCTTCCTTTCTCTTTGTTTCTTCTCTCGTACTCATAAATCACATCTGTCTGCCTGTTTGTTCTTCTCTCCTACTCATAAATCATATCTGTCTGCCTGTCTGTTCTTCTCTCGTACTCATAAATCACATCTATCTACCTGTCTGTTCTTCTCTCGTACTCATAAATCACATCTGTCTGCCTGCTTGTTCTTCTCTCGTACTCAAAAATCACATCTCTCTGCCTGTTTGTTCTTCTCTCATACTCCTAATTCACATCTGTCTGCCTGTTTGTTCTATGCACATCAATTCAGCCTCTTGTCCATTTCTGGTTTCATACTCATAGTTCCTGTATGTCTCCCTGTTCACTCTCTTTGTCGTACTCTTTAATCATGTCTGTTTGCCTAGAGCCCCCTTTTCCCCTTTTTAAGTAACATCGCTTTAGCTGACACACTAGTTGTAGTGACAGTGGTTACTGTTCTTTGTTGGAGTTGTAGTGACAGTGATCATTGTTCTTTGTTGGAGTTGTAGTGATAGTGGTTATTGTTCTTTGTTGGAATTGAATTGGAACTGAATGAAGGGGAGGTAGATGAACGGCAACAGACACAGTGCTGATTGTGGTCGCAGCAGCAGAAGGAAAAAGTCGCAGCGTCCATGGCAGCAGCAGCAGCAGCAATATTAACAGTTGTAACATCAACAATAGCAGCAGCAACGGCAGCAGTGGCAGCAGCAGCAGCAGCAGCAGCGGCGGCGGCGGCGGCGGCAGCAGCAGCAGCAGCAGCAGCAATATTAACAGTTGTAGTAACATCAGCAATACCAGCAGTAGCAATATATACAGTTATAGTAACATCAGTAATAGCAGCAGCAGCAGCAGCAGCAGCAGCAATATTAAAACTTGTGGTAACATCAGCAATGCTGCAGCAGCAGCAGCAGCAGCAGCAGCAGCAATTTAAACAGTTGTAGTAACATCAGCAATAGCAGCAGCAGCAGCAGCAGCAGCAGCAGCAATTTAAACAATTGTAATAACATCAGCATTAGCAGCAGCAGCAGCAGCAGCAATTTAAACAATTGTAGTAACATCAGCAATAGCAGCAGCAGCAGCAATTTAACTTTAAAAAATTGTAGTAACATCAGCAATAGCAGCAGCAGCGGCAGCAGCAGCAGCAGCAATTTAAACAGTTGTAGTAACATCAGCAATAGCAGCAGCAGCAGCAGCAGCAACAGCAATTAAACAATTGTAGTAACATCAGCATTAGCAGCATCAACAGCAATTTAAACAATTGTAGTAACAGCAGCAACAGCAGCAGCAGCAGCAGCAGCAGCAGCAATTTAAACAATTGTGGATGGAACAACACCACAGTATGATTTGTAATATTTGCAGCAGCATTACAATAGCAGTAGCAGTAGAATGCAGCGGTAGTAATGACACTGGATTATTTGTGAGACTGGCAATTTCAGACAGCTACTGCACTGCACTGCACTGCTTTGGAGGCCATAGCTGGTCGCAGCCTTCAGCACCCCGAACTTTTACATTTTTTTTTAACTTTTTACCAAGTTGAAAGCAGATGGTTACAATATTACTCTGGCTTGGGTTCCTGGTCATGTTGGCATCGGAGGGATGAAAATGGTTGATCGTTTGGTCAAGAATGCCACAACAGAGAAACTGTCAAACACATCTATCCCTTGCTCAGATCTGAAACCCAAAATTAATGATTATGTCAGAGACCTCTGGCAGAAGGATTGGAATACACAGACGGATAAACAAACTCTTTCAGATCCGTCCAGACCTTAAGGAGTTCCTCTTATCTACGTCTGGTGGTCGTAAAGAAGAAACAGTTCTGTGCCGGCTGCACACCGGCCATTCATATTTTACCCATTCATACCTTTTAAAGGGTGTGAAGAAGCTCCGTGGTGCATTCCATGTCATGTGCCACTCACAATAAAACATGTTCTTTTAGAGTGTTGGGATTTGCATGATGTGAGACACAAACATTTTACGGCAGATTCCATGAAAACCTTGTTCAGAGACGTTCCGCTTGACGCGATCTTTGAGATTAACATTTTTCATCAGATCTGGGATTTCACAGTGGAAAGATTTTTAACAAACTTTCGGATGGGTTTTTCGATGTATTTTAAAGAATTGTGTGAATGACTGACTTGTGAGTTGATTTTAACGTGGTGACAGCCCTAATGTGGCCCTTTGCGGTCGGCTGGGCTATAAGCAACATTCTCTTATCTTATCTTAATTTCAGACACAGCAACTGCAGAAAAAGCACCAGTGGTAGTAATGGCACTGGATTAGCTGTCAGAATGGCAATTTCAGACACAGCAACTGCAGGGAAAGCACCAGTGGTAGTAATGGCACTGGATTAGCTGTCAGACTGGCAATTTCAGACACAGCAACTGCAGGAAAAGCACCAGTGGCATCGGTGCAGCAGTAAAAGGATGGTGGTGACACTGGTCATTTCAGCAAGAGCAGCAGCAATAGCGGCAGTAGAAGTGGCAGCAGCAGTAGCAGCAGTAGTAGTGGCAGCAGCAGCAGTAACAGCAGTAGTGGTTGCAGCAACAGCAGTAGCGGCAGCAGCAGCAGCAGTAGCAGCAGTAGTAGTGTCAGCAGCAGCAGCAGCAGTACGAGCAGTAGTAGTAGCAGCAGTAGTAGTTGTGGCAGCAGCAGCAGAAGTAACGGCAGTAGTAGTAGTAGTAGCAGCGACAGCAGTAGCGGCAGCAGCAGCAGTAGCAGCAGTAGTAGTGTCAGCAGCAGCAGTAGTAGCAGTAGTACTAGCAGCCACAACAGCAGCAGCAGCAACAACAGTAGTAGTAGTAGTAGTAGTAGTAGTAGTAGTAGTAGTAGTGGGGGGGGGGTAGTAGTAGTGGTGGTAGTAGAAGTCGTGGTGGTAGTAGTAGTGGTGGTAGTAGTAGAAGTAGTAGTGGTGGTGGTAGAAGTAGTAGTAGTAGTAGCAGTACTGGTGATAGTAGTAGTAGTAGTAGTAGTAGTAGTAGTAGTGGTAATGGTAGTAGTAGTTGTAGTAGAAGTGATGGTAGTAGTAGTAGTGGTGGTGGTAGTAGTGGATGGTGGTGGTGGTGGCAGTAGTAGTGGTGGTGGTGGTGGCGGTGGTAGTAGTAGTAGTATGTAGTAGCGGTCGTCGTAATAGTAGTGGTGGAAGTAGGAGTTTTAGTAGTGGTGGTAGTAGTAGTGGTGGTAATAGTAGTAGAAGTAGTAGTATAGAGGTAGTAGTAGAAGCAGAATCAGCAGCAGCAAGAGCAACAATAGCCTAGCAGCAGCAGCAGTGATAGTAGGGTATGAGTAGTAGCAGTAGCAGTAGTAGTAGTGGCGGCAGCAGTAGAAGTAGGAGGAGCAGCAGCAACAGTGTGTTAGTAATATTAGTAGTATCAGAAATAGCTGTGGCAGTGGCAGTGGCAGCAGTAGTAGTAGTAACAGCGGCAGCAGCAGTAGAGAGAGGGGGGGGGGATACATAATAAATGTTTAGGTCTTGCACAGTATGTCTAAACTATGAAACTTCACAGTTTTTTAGGAGGTTCAGACAGCAGTCTCAGAGGCCCTGCGTCATATACTTACCGGATTTACAACACACAGGGAACTAACGTGGTATACATGAAGAACTAACACAGTGCAGAAAATGGACTGGCACAACACACACAGTAGATTAACACAAAACATACATGAACCTGAATGCAAGGGACTGACACAATACACAAAAGGGCACCGACACATTACAAAGGGCACTGACACAACACACAAAGGGCACTGACACAATATACAAAGGGCACTGACACAATATACAAAGGGCACTGACACAACACACAAAGGGCACTGACATATCACACAAATGGCGTTCACATAAACACACAAAGGTACTGACACTACACACAAACGGCACTGACACAACATACAAAGGGCACTGACACACCACACGAAGGGCACTGACACATCACACAGAGGGCATTCGCATAACACACAAAGGGCATTGACACAACACACAAAAGGCACTGACACAACGCACAAAGAGCACCGACACAACACACAAATGGCACTGACACAACACACAAACGGCACTGACACAACACACAAAGTGCACTGACACAACACACACAAAGGCCAGTGACACAACACACAAAGGGCACTGACGAATCATACAAAGGGCACTAACAAGACATGTATGGGGGACTGACATCATACACACTGGGACTGACATTTTATAGACAGTGGACTTAAGCAGTGTATACAGTGTCATACAGGGGACTCACATTTTATAGGTAGTGGACTTACACAGTGTATACAGGGAACTCACATTTTATAGGTAGTGGACTTACACAGTGTTTACAGGGGACTCACACTCACTCACCGTTTGGATGGCTCCCTCTTCGACCTGTGTCGTCTCACTGCCAAGACAAAGAGCATGCAAACCCTCCTCCAAGAAGTCCTCTTTGCTGATGACTGCGCCCTTGTGGCCTATGCAGAATCCGACCTGCAGATGATGCTAGATCGCTTCTCTGAGGCCTCAAAGCTCTTCGGCCTGACTGTCAGTCGCGGCAAGACGGAAGTGCTTCACCAACCTGCACCAAACACCCACCCACCTGCACCCAGCATTATCAGCGACGACACACCACTTGCCAATGTCGAACATTTCAAGTACTGGGAAGCACCATCTCCTGTGATGGCTCCCTGGATAAAGAAATCGTCTCTAGAATCGGCAAGGCTAGCCAGGCGATGGGCAGACTCCGCACCCGAGTGCTCAACCAACACAGTATCCGACTATCAACGAAACTGAAGGTCTACAATGCGGTGGTACTCCCCTCTCTTCTCTACGGTTGTGTAACATGGACACTGTATCGCAGACACGTCAAAAAACTGGAATACTTTCACATGCGAGCTCTCCGTTCCATACTCGGAATCAGCTGGCAGGACCACATCACCAACCTGGAGGTCCTGGAACGTGCCAACTCTACCAGCATTGAGTCCATGCTCATCAGGCCCAACTTCGATGGGTGGGGCATGTCATCCGTATGGAGGAGTTTAGGATGCCAAGACGCCTGATGTATGGTGAGCTACAGCTCGGCAAGAGAAACCAAGGCCGCCCAAAGCTGCGATACAGACACTGTGAAAGCAAACAGCCAGTGGTGTCGCGTCAAGCCGAGAGAACTGGAGGAGGAGCGTGCTATGGACAGACCAAAATGGAGAGTCTCAGTAAACAAAGCTGCTGCAAACTACGAAGAAGCACGACGCCAGAAACTAGCTGATGCCAGAGAAAAGCGACACAGGGCTGCATCAGCAGTGATCACAACAACGGACTTCCAATGCCCCCACTGTTCAAGGCTCTGCGCCTCCAGGCTAGGACTGCAGAGCCACCTTCGCGTGCATCGATGAGCTGCAGAACGTAAATGTCATCATCAGATCCGATGGACAACCAACACTCAGGGGACTCACATTTTATAGGTAGTGGACTTACACAGTGTATACAGGGGCCTCATATTTTATAGGTAGTGGACTTAAACACACTGTATACAGGGGACTCACACAACACTCTAAGGACTCGCACAGTGAACACAGAGAACTAACACAGCATGAACTGAGACTAACACAGTGTACACAGAGGACTAACACAGCAAGAACTGGGACTAACACACTGTACACAGAGGACTAACACAGTGAACACAGAGGACTAACACAGTGTACACAGAGGACTAGCACAGCATGAACTGAGACTAACACAGTGTGCACAGAGGACTAACACAGTATGAACTGGGACTAATACAGTGTACACAGAGGACTAACACAGTGAACACAGAGGACTGACACAATGTACACAGAGGACTAACACAACATGAACTGAGACTAACACAGTGTACACAGGGGACTAACACAGCATGAACTGGGACTAACACAGTGTGCATAAGGGCTCCCATAGTGTACACACTGGAATGACACAGTATACACAAGGGTTCCCATAATGTACACACTGGACTGACACAGTGTACACAAGGGCTCCCATAGTGTACACACTAGACTAACACAGTGTACACAAGGGTTCTCATAGTGTACACACTGGACTGACAGTGTACACAAGGGTTCCCATATTGTACACACTGGACTGACACAGTGTACACAAGGGCTCCCATAGTGTACACACTGGACTCCCATAAACACAGTGTACATAAGGGTTCCCATAGTGTACACACTGGTCTGACACAGTGTACACAAGGATTCCCATACTGTACACACACTGGACTGACGCAGTATACACAAGAGACTCGAACATTATAATGGTAATGATAGTCAGGATCAAACCAGTCTGTAGATTTTCAAATCGTGATTAACTCTTAACCCTTTCTTCATACGGTACACAGCATCTTGAATACAGATAGTGAAAACATTTCATGCTTCATTTATATCGACATCAGGAAGACTAACCGCGTTTTTGATTTTATCACGAATCTGTGGCGCAAACATATCACGAACTCACACATGGGGGGGGCAGGGGAGGGGGGGGAGAGACAGTGAACTGCCATACAAGTGTCAGTAGGATTTGTTTTGACCTCTGGCCATGACTGACCATAGCAGGTAGTCCACAATCTGAGGGAGGACTGTGGCAGACACAAATCTCTAGCCATGACTGATCATAGCAGGTAGTCCGCAATCTGAGTGAGGACTATGGCAGATATAGACCTCTGGCCATGACTGATCATAGCAGGTAGTCACAATCTGAGGGAGGACTATGGCAGATATGGACCTCTGGCCATGACTCATCATAGCAGGTAGTCCACAGTCTGAGGGAGGACTATGGTAGACACAGAATTCCGTTCCCACGGTCTGCAGACAGGTGTGTGATCCACGCCTTCTGCTGCCATCCACCTGCCGTCTGTTGGGGGTCGCTTCCTGCCTGTCTCCATCGCTTCATGACAAGGAGGGCTACAGAACAGGCCACCTCCCGCATCTGCATTGTGCCCCGTGGACACATCTGCATTGTGCCCCTTAGTCACATCTGCATTGTGCCCCTGGACACACATTTGCACTGTCCGCCTTGGATACATCTGCGTTGTACCCCTTGACACATCCGTATTGTGGCCCTTGACACATCTGTATTGTGCCCCTTGACACATCTGTCTTCTGCCCCTTGACACATCTGCATTGTGGCCCTTGATACATCTGTATTGTGGCCCTTGACACATTTGTATGGTGCCCCTTGACACATATGTATTGTGGCCCTTGACACATCTGTATTGTGCCCCTTGACACATCTGTATTGTTACCCTTGACATATCTGTATTGTGCCCATTGACACATCTGCATTGTGCCCTTTGACACTTCTGTATTGTGGCCCTTGACACATCTGTATTGTGGCCCTTGACACGTCTGTATAGTGCCTCTTGACACATCTGTATTGTGGCCCTTGACACATCTGTATTGTGGCCCTTGACACGTCTGTATAGTGCCTCTTGACACATCTGTATTGTGGCCCTTGGACACATCCGTATTGTGGCCCTTGACACATCTGTATTGACACACACATGTATTGTGCCCCTTGACACATCTGACACATCTGTATTGTGTGACACCCCTTGACACATCTGCATTGTGCCCCTTGACATCTGTATTGTGCCCCTTGACACATCTGCATTGTGCCCTTGACACATCTGCATTTGTGCCCCTTGACACATCTGTATTGTGCCCCTTGACACATCTGCATTGTGTCCCTTGACACATCTGCATTGTGCCCCTTGACACATCTGTATTGTGCCCCTTGACACACATCTGACACATCTGTGTGCCCTTGACACATCTGCATTGTGCCCCTTGACACATCTGTATTGTGCCCCTTGACACATCTGCATGGCCCTTGACACATCTGTATTGTGCCCCTTGACACATCTGATTGTGGTCCTTGACACATCTGTATTGTGCCCCTTGACATATCTGCATTGTGCCCCTGACACATGTGCATTGTGCCCCTTGGACACATCTGAATTGTCCCCTTGTACATAGAGGGGACGGTGCTACCTCAGGACTGCTCCTGTCCTGTTCAACCTGGGGTACTTTGCTCCTTCAGTATGGCCATATCGAATCGAACCCAGGACCCAGCTCTCCACTCAGCAGGGACTCCATGCGCCAGACACGACTCTACAGTGGAGGGTCCATCCGGAGAGTCAGTCGGGAAAGGACCAACGGCTCTCACTCTTCTGAACCTGGGTCTGTCTCCAAGAAGGACCATGCAGCTCCACACAGCGAGATGAGAGAACTAAAGGAGGACTAGCAGCTCCACACAGCCAGATGAGAGAACTGAAGGAGGACTATGCAGCTCCACACAGCCAGATGAGAGAACTGAAGGAGGAGGTGACAGAGGTGTGTGGAGAGAAAACGGGGAACTGCAGAAGACCAGTAACAACGGGCGTGAGAAACTGGACAACTACCAGAGATGGATCGACGATCTGGAGGGCCGTTCCAGGAGCAACGGCTTGATTTTCCACGGACTACTCAGAAGAGACGAGGAGACCAGTGCAGACTGTGAGGGCTTGCTGCAGGACCTTCTGACGGACAAGCTGGGCCTGACTGACCAGGTGGAGTTTGAACGTATGCACCTGCTGAGTTCCCGACCTGACGCTCCAGTGATTGCCCACTGTGCTTTTTTACAACCAAAAGGTACAGATTCTAAAAGCTGAAGGGAAACTTAAAGGTTCAAATAGATTCATTCCAAATGGGTAAGAGACTATCGACAGAGAATGACGCCACGTTTGAAACGGGCAAGGCAAGACGGAAAAAGAGCCACAATTGTTTTCAATTATTCATGATGGTAAAAAAGGTTTTAGACGCTCGTGGCAGACTAATCGGTTTTTTAAACAGGAAACCGGACTGCCCTGTTTTGTTGCACACAACACTGCCCTTTGTGAGAGCGAACTTTTGCAATAGAGACACCGGCATCACCGTCCAGTATAACCCAAACGACAGTATATGTGCACGTGATTTTAGTGTTGGTGACAGTGAGTGTGTTTACCTGGGTGACGGGAACTCTGTGTGTTTCAGCTTCCGTGATTGTTTCTGTCAATGATTTTTGTGAAAACAGGCGCTGGAAAGATGTGACTAGAAATAAAAAATGACAAAAACTAAATTATTACCTTTGCTCCACATGAATGCCAATGGATCACCATCCGAATTATTGGACAGTGACTATTGAACATTTCGTCAGTCCTCCGATTTGATTTTTTAGTTGAAAACACTTATAGATCTTGTCTTTTGTCTGGATACAAAATGTTTTGCTCCCCTGCGATGAAATTAATAGTCAAAGGGAGACGATTGGATGGAATTTCGTGTCTCGTTGAAAAATATGCATTTGTCATGATTATGTTAAAGATGTAGAAATGGAATCTTATGCCTTTGGTGCACTAACTATCAATAAAACATTGTTTGGTACGGACAAAGATATATTGTATGTATAGCTGTATGTACCTCCAGTAGCTTCACCATATTTTGAGTCTGACAGTGGCATTGTATTATTGGAAGATTTTTTGTCCAGATGTGTACTGGTTCACGACGATGTGTATGTATCATTGTGTCGGGATTTGGGGAGCGTCAGATATTCTTTTCATTTTCAAACATACAAGTCATCCAATAAGTGTCAATCCATTTTTCTAGGACTCTGTACTGAATGATTATGGTTGTTGTTGTCTGTCCTTCACATGCGAAGATGACCACGACTTCAGTTATCACTGGGTGCTGGAGTGTACAAAGATGGCTAATGAGGCCAATTCTCGCATTGAATAGTCTGTTGCAGTATGGACAGGGCAGACTTGGAGATGAGCCAGGCTGACAGGTGGTGTTTGTTTTTCCGAAGCTGACATTTTTTTTTTCTCCTGCTTACTTCGTACACAACGCACAATCACTCCATTCACCCCAAAGGAGCACTATCACCACATAATTAAGTTTTCTAAAACGCTCCCTTTACACAAACAATAAAGAAAAGGGTCTTAAATCTTCTTTGCACTTCAGTACGTTTTTACAACATTATTTCTTCTCTTCACAAGATGTTTCCCCACATATAAACAATAATACAATACTCAAAGTTTATCAAGAATCAAATCACACACACACACACACACACACACACATATTACACTATCAGTTCGTTATATAAATAGTTGCAGTAAAGACAAGTCATCTTCTTGACTTGTCGAGGAGCTCGTGCACTTGGTTGTACCACCTCTGGACCACCACAGTCTGGATCCTCACTAGACTGGTACACCTTAGTCGGGAACACCACTGGACGCTGAGGGATTCTGTAACGAAACCCTAGGTCCAGGGTTAACCTCTAAATGAATTTTATTTATTTTTTTCTTTCTCTCTTTTATTATTCATAGCTCCTTTTTAACTCCTTTTACATTCACTCCAAAATCAAAATAGAATACTCACATGAGTCTTGTTCCGCCAACCTATTCCTACCTACAGTTGGGGTACAGAAAGAAATCTTTATACAACAATATTTTGTTTATTTATTTTTCAATTCTTCTTTTCTTTCCGCGTTCAACGTTCATCTTTCTCTTTTCCCAAATAGCGCAATATCCTCAAATCTTTATAATCATCAAACTTCTGTTATCATTACAATTACACCTTTAATGTAATTGCTTTAACCAGTTTACAACCCAAACTGGTACTCACCTTCTAGGGAATAAGCGCAAGCCTACCCTAGTAGACTTCCAGTCTACATCTACACTCTATACTTGAGTGAAACTTGCCACGCCAGGCATCTTACACCCACCAAGGGTTAAGCACACCCAAACCAGGGTTGCATCGGACAAACCAGTCCAACCATGTAGCACACCCAACCCAGGGTTGCATAGGACAATCCTAGTCCTGACTATATTAAAAACCCAGAGGGTTACGATTGGACATCCTCCTATGTCCGTGTCCAGAGCTCCTCTGAAGTAACAATAATCTTCCACCCTTCCTCACATTGGGTGAATGCACTTCACAATCCACTCAGCGTCCCACTCTTCCCACATTACTGGTGGTTGCACTCCATGAATACAAAAAAGCATCAAACCCGTAGGTTCCATTCCACAATCGCAAAAATTACAAAATCTCTTAACACTCTTTTCTTTGACATGAAACTTACTTTGTCGTGTGTATGATTCGTTTGCATTATTGTGTACTTCATATGAGTTACGAGTGTCAAAGAGATTTGATTCCAATCATATTCCTGCAGAACGTTATTGAGTCAGCATTGTAATAGTGTCAGCTCGGAGACAAATCCTTCTGCTAACGGTTTTACATTTGAAAGTTTATGTGCAATTAAGAGTATACTGATGTGTGTTTATAACATATATGTTGTTATGCAACACATACACCACACCACAAACGCGAGCGCGCGCGCACGCACGCACACATGAATGGAGAGAGACAGACAGACAGACCTACGGACAGACAAACAGACAGAGGCATACACTGCGTGCAGCTCACTTTCGCTCATTCTCCCCATTGATTCAGCAGACTTCTTTCTTGAAAGACACTGCCCTGCCCTTTATTGACAGTATTTGACATCATATGTTCACCATTTACAGCGTCATTTATTTACAATGTAGGGCAAATGTATACGTTCTTGATTTCAAAGTTATATCCGAAATTACTGAAAATGAAAGTCGTATTACACATTGAATAATACCCAAATAGCAGAACATGGCACGTGTTTCTTTTGTACTAGTTTGTACAGAGTGGACTGAGGTGGTGGGAGGGGAGGTGAGGTGGGAGGGCAGACAGTCCAATATGGGGAGTAGAGGGCAGGAGGACTGTGTGTGTGTGTGTGTGTGTGTGTGTGTGTGTGTGTGTGTGTGTGTGTGTGTGTGTGTGTGAGAGAGAGAGAGAGAGAGAGAGAGAGAGAGAGAGAGAGAGAGAGAGAGAGAGAGAAGGTGTGTGTGTGTGTGTGCGTGCGTGCGTGCGTGCGTGCGTGCGTGTGTGTGTGTGTGTGTGTGTGTGTGTGCGAGCGTGAGTGAGCGAGAGACAAAGAGAGAGAGTGCGTGTGTGAGAGAGAGACAAAGAGAGAGAGAGTGATCGGGTATGTGTGTGTGTGAGAGAGAGAGAGAGAAAGAATGTGTGTGTGTGTGTGTGTGTGAGGTGTGTGTGTGTGTGTGTGTGTGTGTGTGTGTGTGTGTGTGAACAAGAGCAAGAACAAGAACAAATTTTTAATTCTTCAGGCCACCAGCCCCTAGAATGGGGTCAAACAAATCACATATCTCAGCGATCGTGGGAAAAAAAAAAAAAAAACAACAACAAAAGTATGAAGTTGATCTAACTTATGCCCTACATAATGCATGACCGCATTCTTATTAATTTTCTCTTAAAACTTTCCATGAAATCCTGTCTTATCTTCAAAGCATTAAAAAGAAACATGCACAGCCTACAGATTTTCCAAACAGAGTCATTTTGTAACATATTAATGAATGGCTGATCATTAAGAGCCAAATATTTTTGCCTTAAACTTGTGTATGAAATATAATGTTTTATAACATGCTCCTCGTCTTCTAATACATTACACATTTTGCACAGAAAATTTCCATTGTTCTTAATTGTTCTGCGGAAAAATGAACCATTGATTGGCAATAAATCCAGCCGGAGCTTAGTCAAGCAGTTACTGAAGCATTTTATATCCATATATTCGAAATACCCTTCACAAGCAAAGTTTGTCTTGAACAGTCGGTATCTTCGGTACATATCTTTATTTGTTACAGACCTGTTCCACTCCTGCATATAATCATCCTGCAATCTCTGCTTAAACACTGCTATAAAAGTTTGTTCACAACCTACGCCTTGTTCCAGCCACGCGTATCCAAACCCAGACGTGAAAAAGAATGTTCTTTACTAAAGACACCCAACATTTTTTTACCGTTCTCATCTAGGTTTCGTAGCATTAAATATGCTTCCCTGGGTAATCTATACCCTTCCATCTTTGTCAGTCTCAGCCAGTAACGAATGCATCTTACTGCACTATTTACAGACAAAGGATAGCGGCCCAGTTTGCCAAACGCAAACTTGTTTGGTACTCTGAGGGGTATACTTATAAAGCGCTTATAAGCCAACGAGTGTATTTTTTTTCAACAGAATCAAGTCTATGGAGTCCCCACATTTCAGATGCATAAAGGAGAACGGGCTGTGCTTGCGCATCAAATATTCGAAAAAAAAAAAAACAGTTCTTCGAAATGTCATTCAGTTTTGTAAATATATCTGATGCAATCAAGATATGCTCTCTTACCTTTCACTGCAAGGCGTCTACTCTATTTATACTCATTTTTGTTGTAAATACAAATCCCATGTAATTATACTCCTTAACTATATCCAGTTGCACACCATCAATATTCCACTTTTCATGTTTTTAAAAAAAAAAAAAAACCCTTCCGAAAAACCATTACCTTAGTCTTGTCAGTGTTAACATTCAGAAATAGTCTTTTGCACGCTTTAGTCAAAAAAAAAATATTTGATTTTGCAAACCAACTGCAGTGTTAGACATTAGTACAATATCATCTGCAAACAAAAGCAGATACAGATCTACCAGACCGGGTAGAAACTGAATTCCATGCATCCCATTACTGTTTACATTTGATGTAATTTCATTTGTAAATAAAGAAAACAACACTGGACTCAAAATACAACCCTGTCTTACACCAACTGAACAATGAAAATACTTATTGAATTTATCTTCGATACGCACACAAGAAGTGACACATTTATACATAGCAGTTACAGCATTCATAAATTTTACACGTATTCCATTTTGCAGTAAAACATCGAACAAAAGTTGGCGTTGAACTGAATCAAATGCTTTCTTCAGATCTACAAAACAAGCATAGAGTTTACCTCCTTTGGCATGAAGTGTTAAAATATGATCTGTTGTGGAGTAGCCACGTCTAAACCCAGCTTGTGACTCAGTCAACTTTTTGTTTTCTTCAACCCATTTGACCAATCTCTGATTCAATACAGACGTGTAAAATTTACTTACTCAACTCAATAAAGAAACACCCCTGTAGTTATCTGGTAAGCTGTTATCTCCTTTCTTAAAGATAGGTACAAGAATTGCCTTAGCCCATTGCTCCGGGTATATTCCTTTAACAAACAGTATGTTGTTAAACAGCTTTGTAAGAAACTTCACTGCAGTACTGTCTGCCGATTTTAACATTTCCGCAAAAATGTTATCTGCCCACAGGCTTTCCCTTTTTTTTTCAATTTTTGTACAGGGCTGTAGACTTCCTGTTCCAAAATGGCTCTGTTAAGTTCGTAGATACCGTTACTAGTTTGCTCAGCCTGTATTTGATCGTGTGTTGATCCTGACCAGTTGTGACCTCGTTCTCGTTAAACAGCCGTTTAAAGTGAGCATACCACAGGTTTTCTGTTATTTCTTTACAGAGTCCCGTTTTACTTCTTCCTGAGATTTGTTGAAGTTCTTTCCAGAACTGTTTGCTGTTGTTTCTCATGGAAGCCAGCTGCCTAGCTTTATTGCGGTTATAACTCGTTTGCTTAGACCTACTTAGATCTTTATATTCTTTGCGAGCTGTAACGTATAGCTGTCGATCATCAGATTTCTTCGTTTGTCTGAACCTATCTAGAAGTTGTCTGGTAAAAAACGTTTTGCGAATCTACAATCCGCATCAAACCAGAGGTTCTTTCTTGTCACTTTTATGAAAATGCACTTTTCCATGCACTCTCCTTGCCTTTAACAATGCAGCTGTAAACTGCTCCAGTGCCTCGTCAACATTATTATCCAAGAGACGAAATGCATTATTACAATCTCTTGTGAAAGGTTTCATTTCAATGAAAGGTTTCCATAAAATTGGCTTCCTTGGTGGGATCCCAAACTATTTTTTTTCAATTTTCCTTATCTTTGATGCATTATTAGCGCATCCAGTGTTTTCCTTTGTACAAAGAGTCAATGCCACAGGGAAATGTGGTGAATCAATGAAGGAAAGGACATTCAAAGAGCTAACCACATCTTCACTGCACAGATCTTAAGACATTACAGCATAGTCAAATGTACTTCCATCAGTATTACAAACAAACGTCAATGAGTCATCACAGTGAAATCGACACAGTCCATTGATTATAACACAATCAAATGCTAACACATACCCAAGAGTTCTTTACCGAAAGCATTAGTTTCTTTATCATCAGATTTACGTTCAAATAAACGATCAACATCTTCACTCGTGTCCATACGATCCCAATAGTTGTGTTTCACGTACACATCTGCAAAAAAAGAGCATTCTCACTACCAGTCCTCGCATTCAAGTCCCCAATGATAATAAGAGAGAATTCTTCCGACAA